>JAVTVY010031394.1:0-134949 GCA_036873755.1 Hanleya hanleyi
TTCCAATGGATAGACCTTTTGTTATTCTACGGATTATTATTATTAGGTCTTTCCATGTCCAATGGAATAGACCTATTGTTATTCTGTTTATTATTATTCTTATTATTATTATTCCAAGCACTTTTTTCTTTTCGGAAATACGACATGAAGCCTTTGAGATAGAGCTTAGATATTCGGCACACGTTTAAACCCAAGTCTGAAGATGTGCATATTTGTATCCAAAAGTGACCTTGACCTTGATCTATTGATTTATAGGGCAGTAAAGTCAAAACTGCCAATGCGAATATAGGTCGAACGGTTAAGAACGAGCAGCGGAGATTTAGAATACAGATGTTTGATATCATCTACAACAAATTTAGTCATAAAATAAGTAGGTCATGACGGCAGGTTCCGAGTTCTCTCCCCTGACAATGCCTTTCTTGTCGGAGGATTGCAGGATACATTGTACATCGTATCTGTTGGAAACTTTGCGGTTCGTAAGTTTTATGCATGGCCATGCTCCCGTTTCTTATTTAGGGTGTTACGTAACAGGGTAAAGGAGTTGTGTCCCTTTATCTATTTTGTGCAACCTGCCATTTCATAATAGCGGAAGTTACAGAGTTGAGTCTTGCAACATTTATGAAGACTTCCATGTCCGAAAATAATATGACCTTGAATTTGACCTTTGACCTCTAGAATCGTGCCCATGTGAGGCCAAAGTTTGATGAACGACACTCGAACGGCTTATGCGATCAGTCTGCCAAGTGGGTCAGTTGACACGCGTGACATGCCGAGTTGATCTGGAGTGTCAGATGTCGGTCAAGACCTTGACCTTTGCAACTGTATGCATTCGAATGTCGAAAATACCGCTTCCATTTACTTGAAAAGTAGGTCACTGGCAGCCATTATACTAGGACTCACGAAAGAACGTTCGATGGTCTTTCGTTTGACAGTAAAAACAAAACGATCCGATGTGACCTTGACCTTGAATATCACCCGATACCAAAAGTGATTTACTTGATTTCTGTGAAAAGTATAAGGACTAGGAATCTGTAATTCAGCACAGATGTTCCCCAGAACTCAGGAATGAAGTCATAAAAATTTTGACCTGACCTTGACCTTGGTTCTAGAGTAATGGCCCTTTAAATTTTCACACTTGAAGGGCTCTAATGAGAAAAGTATTCCTCGCCCGGACTTGAAATTTGCATATAAATATAGGTCATTAAATGACGTCACAGAAAAGAAGTAGAACAGGAAAAAAGGTACCAGAAAGTATAGGAGATATTTGACAAAATTCAAAATTTTCACTTTTTTGATGCCATGGCGAAAGTACAACTCCGATCCGCGCCATATTCATAGGGCATTGAGAGAATATATATATGTATTCGACTGTGAAATTTCAAGAATATAGCTTTGATAGGTTTAGAGATATTAAAAATTCAAATTTCCCGAACTATTAAGCCGTTAAATGGTCATATGTTGATTTCATCTATTCATTGGGTGTTGTCAATTTCGCTATAGCGATTCGGCTGTAACACTCGAGGCATCCGATGTTCACAATTAAATAAACGTCGTGTTACATGACGGTGCTGGCTCAGTTTAGTAAACCTTTTATCTGTTGGGAGCGTCACCGTATGAGGACAAATTTTGGTGGTCAACTCTTGAACGGCTGATGCGATCAGTCTGAAAATAAGGTGACGTAACCTACATCACGTCATAAGGTTAGCACTTGTGTCACATCTCGACCTTGACCTTGACCGTTGAAGTCATAAGCATCCAAATATGGAAAACACGGCTTCCATTTACTGAAAAAGTAACACGATGACAGGCACGAAACAATGACACAATAGTAAGCATAATATTGTCTTTCTTTCGGTGCTACTTATAAAACGATCCGATGTGACCTTGACCTTGAATATCGCACAATGTTAAAATCATTGTTCGCGTTTTTCTCAAAAACTACAACATGCAGGAACCTGTAATTTGTTACATTTTTAGGCCATAATGCAGGTATGACGTCACTGCATTTTCAACCTGACCTTGACCTTGGCTCTTGAGATATGGTCACCGACAGTTTTGCGACTACAGGGTTATAACTCGAAAACTGTTGGGAATTTCAAGTTGGAATTTGCACATGAATGTAGGTCATTATATGACGTAACAGAAAAATATTAGAAGCCATCAAGATATACCAGAAAGAATAGAACATAATTAGCAATTTGTGAAATTTACGCTTTATTCAAATTTTGCGAAAAGTATTCATCCAATCATCACTATTTTTAGGTATGTTTGAGGGAATATATTTATGTATTTGCCTATGAAATTTCAAGAATATAGCGGTGATAGGTTTAGAGATATTAAAAATTCAAATTTCCCGAACTATTAAGCCGTTAAATGGTCATATGTTCATTTCATCTATTCAATGGGTGTTGTCAATTTCGCTATAGCGATTCGGCTGTGTTGTTACGCAATTAAATTTATCCAGAATACTAATTTTTGTTTAAGAAAAAGGAAAGTGAAATTTAGAACTAATGAACATATAGTCAGATAATCCTCATCGAATTAGATAAATATACGGAGCAATTCAATGTTAGAGATAGATGAAGAGATCTTAATAAGCAGATAAGGTACCGATTATATAAAGTTAAAATATGTATCCGGAGTACCAGATATAACTGGCAAACAAAGAAAGAAAACAAGACCAGACGGTAAACAATAACACATGTGAAACCGCAAAACCACCAGGAATGATTGACAGCAAATACATTCAATACAAACGTAATAGCAAATATACTCGACGCGGAAGTAATGATTGACAGATACGAAAACAACATCTCCACGTGGGAGACTTTAGAATAAAGATACCTGAGCCAGGCAGGTTCTCCACGCGAAACACATCAGAATAAAATACAGGGAAATCTGAATGACAAATAGTGATACGGGGCAATCAATGATCACACCCAACCAACTCGAAAATGATTGACAGCAAATAAAATAACGAGATATCCTGAGCGCACGGCGTAAGTATAACATACCAGAGAGTAAACTCATACACACACAAGTTAAAGACAGTAATTCATCAAACCTTTCCAATTATATGTATCGAAGAAGAAACAATTTAACATATAGATCGACTCCTACATTAAATTTAAATAGGATCAATTAATATCACAACTATATCAGATCGACAAATAGAAACACAACACCGAAAATGTATACTCTGCGCCAGACACTTTACAGTGAATGACAGCAATCAATTAAAATAACAATACACGCAGCCGGGCGATAGGCAATCAAGCCCGGTGAAGCAAAAATGATTGACAGCTAGTGACCTAGCGCAGGTGTTTAACCTACCACAGCGTCCAGCCAATAACAACAGACCAGCGCGTGAACAGATCAAAGACACTACACGGTACGGAAGATGTTCATGTTGCAAAATATTAATGAAAGATGATTAATTCTATACAATAATTAAACAGTCGCAAACATTAAATACAGAATAACGAACAATTAATTCAACAATTATACAACAGTAAGTGAAATAACAGTAGAACGGCAGGATATATTCAATAAAAGAAATGCACCTTATAACCTGAAGTATATTATATGTTGAACAAAAATCTATTTAGCAATATCAGTTAATCAGCACTTTAAATTTTCAAACTCATTCATTAATTGAACTATGAACCATTAATATTAGTTATATCAGATCGACCAATATAAACATGAAACCACCAATTTATACTCATACAGACACTTGTCAGTGATTGACAGCATCAAATTTAAATAACAATTAGCCAGACCAGGGCGATCGGCGATCAAGCCCGGTAAATTCAAAGTGATTGACAGCTAGGGACATAGCCTCGCACAGCGACACACCAAAGACAAATGTGAAAACAGATCAATGACAAAACACGGCCAGGCACGGATACAACTCTGCAAAAGGGCTACTACACAGATATTCGTACGTCACAGCAATGACTCGAAAATAGGGCGATTTATAGGAATTAGCCTGTATCATACTACCAATTGGGTCATAGTTTACCCTGGGACCTCCCGTCATGTGCTTCTATTCCGACACATGTGGTACCATGCAGTGTAATCACGTGACCCGGCAAGTTATTCGCATGTGTTGATCAGTGGTTTGAGTGTTCGAGAAACTCTAAAGACTTCAGTTATTTCTCCGTTGTGAATGGGTTTGTTTATTTGATGTCGCCGTTTACGTGGAATGTTCCCAGATGAAGCACGAATGGAATGTCCAAACAAGGTAAGCATTCGTTACCTAATTTAGAAACAATACCCAGTCGACTAAAATCGCGCGCCAAAATACGTAATTGAAACGACATCTCTGCCACTGTATCTCCTTGTATCATTTGCCTATGATGAAACGTTCCGATTGTCTTTCCCAGACATACATGTAGGTCAGCGAACACGTGGTGTCTGGCCTCTGTTTACAAACAAACAGCCTACACAGAGCGCGACTGGTTTTAACGTTGTAGCAAGTCGGGCTAATTTCGGCGATTTTATGCCAATAAATCAAGTTTATTCAACGAAGTGGTCGCCAATTTACATATCTCTTTTCTGCAAATCTGTATTCAAATTACTGAAGACAGCAGAAGGAAAGACCGCGTCATTGTACCAACAATGTCTAGTTATTATTATTATTATGCTATCCAAATTTGTACACAACGAAACGTCTTCAAAGCCTCACTGTAGAGCTTAGATATTGGGCACACGACTAGATATACGTCTGAAGTTATGCATATTATTTGGACAACTGACCTTGACCTTGACCTAATGAGATATTGGCGTTTTTGATAAAAACACCATTTTGCGAATATTGACCAAACGCATAAGGCCATGCAGCTGAAATTTGAAATGTGAAAGTTTGCAGATACACCCAACAAAATAACCAATAAAATAAGTAGGTCACGGAAGCGATTTTAGAGTTCTCTCCCCTGGTGCTGTTTTTCGTGTCGTCAGTGTACAGCCAAAAATAAAGAACATATCTAAAGGAAAGTTGATGGTTGCTAAGTGTTAAATATGGCCATGCTGTAGTTATATTTTTGAATTGTTACATAACAAGAAGAAATAGTTATCTCTCTTTTAATGTTTTTCAAAACCCGTTATTTATAAGGAAATAAGCTACGGCATTGATACTCATAATATTAGTGAACACTCTAATGACCGAAAAGGATGTGACCTTAAATTTGACCTTTGACCTCCAGAAGCGTCGCTATATGAGTGCAAAGTTTGGTGGTCAAATCTTGAACGGCCAATGCGATCAGTCTGAAAATAAGGTCACGTGACCTACCTGACGTCACAAGGTCAGCACTTGTATCAGAACTCGGCCTTGACCTTGATCTTTGAAGTGAAGAGCATCCAAATATCGAAAATACGGCTTCCATTTACTGAAAAAGTAACACACTGACAACTAAGAAACAATGACACAATAGTAAGCATAATAGTGTCTTTCTTTTGGCGCTAGTTATGAAACGATCCGAAGTGACCTTGACCTTGAATATCGCAGAATGTAAAAAACATTTTTCGCGTTTTTCTCCAAAACTACATAAGGCAGCAATCTGTAATTTGGTACATTTGTACGCCATGATGCAGGTATGACGTCACTGCATTTTCAACCTGACCTTGACCTTGGCTCTTGAGATATGGTCACCGACAGTTTTTCCGACTACAGGGTTATAACTCGAAAACTGTTGGGAACTTCAAGTTGGAATTTGCACATGAATGTAGGTCATTATATGACGTAACAGAAAAACATCAGAAGCCGTCAAGATATACCAGAAAGAATAGAACATAATTAGCAATTTGTGAAATTTACGCTTTATTCAAATTTTGCGAAAAGTATCCATCCAATCATCACTATTTTTAGGTATGTTTGAGGGAATATATATATGTATTTGCCTATGAAATTTCAAGAATATAGCTGTGATAGGTTTAGAGATATTAAAAATTCAAATTTCCCGAACTATTAAGCCGTTAAATGGTCATATGTTGATTTCATCTATTCAATGGGTGTTGTCAATTTCGCTATAGCGATTCGGCTGTAACACTCGAGGCATCCAATGTTCACAATTAAGTAAACGTCGTGTTACATGACGGGGCCGGCTCAATTTTGTAAACCTTTTATCTCTTGAACCGCAATAGTTACGAACTTCTAATTTGCTGCCACTTACTTCCAATACTGTGTTCTTTCGTTGACAATGACTCCGTACCAGGCACAGTAATTGTGGAAAACTTAAACAGTTACGAGAGAGCCGTTAGTTTGACATAATACAGGGTAGACAGAGGGTTAGCGATCCAGCGATCCTGGTATTCGTAAACAAACAAGGTCAATAATTTGCTTCGCCGGAAGTGCGCACGTCTGTCTTGAAATACGCGCGAGTGTTCCTCTCACGGGGAGCGTAGGAACTTAGCTGAGCTCGGCAGGGATGGCATTTAGGTGTCGATGATTAAAGTCCCTAAAACGAGGGAGTATTTGATGTCGCCGTTTACGTGGAATGTTCCCAGATGAAGTACGAATGGGTTGTGCAAACAAGGTAGGCATTCGTTTACTAATTTACGAACAATACCCAGTCGACTAAAATTGCGCGCCACATGACGTAAGTTCACCGGCATCTCTGCAACTGCATCTCGTTGTTGTTTGTTTCACACGATTCTAGGCTGAAGTTTCTGGTGCAGGTCATCAATTTTGTTTGAGGGAATATATATATGTGTTTGGAATTGACAGTAAGAATGCATTCGCATTGTTGCAGGCAGGATACAATTTCCGCCCCCAATTAGCATGCTGTTTGAAGTATGTTGATGTACGCGACGAATAAGTATTGAGCGACATAAATTCAGTGCCCAGATAGAGCGGACTCATACAGAAAACCATAGATTTTCAATAGTTTATCTTTTAGCAATTGTTTGGATAACGGCACATAACGATGAAAGTTCACACTCGACCTAAGGCGCTCGCAATCTTGACAAATTAAACTTTCCGAAAAATGCTTCCACTCCGTATTTGTAGTATCACAATACAGCGAAATAATACCTTTGGAGGACGACAAGGAAAGACCATGATATTGTACCAACAATGTCTAGTTAGGTCTTTCCATTTCCAATGGATAGACCTTTTGTTATTCTACGGATTATTATTATTATTATTCTTATTCCACTTTTGAAATAGCGGCTAAACGGCTTTATATACGACTTAGATATTTGGCTCATTGGTAGATACTAGGCTGAAGTTTCTGGTACAAGTATTCAATTTTGACCTTGACCTTGACCTATTGAGCTATAGGCTTTTCTGATAAAAACACTATTTTGCGAATATTGACCAAACGCATAAGACGAAGCAGCTGACATTTAGAATGTAAAAGTTTGCAGATGTACCCAACAAAATAAGCTAACAAAATAAGTAGGTCAGACAAGCAGTTTTCGAGTTCTCTCCCCTGGTGCTGTTTTCCTTGTTAGCGGTGTACAGGCAAAACTGAGAACATATCTGAATGAAAGTAGATGGTTGGTAAGTCTTATATATGGCCATGCTGTAGTTATATTTTCGAATTGTTACGTAACAAGAAACAGTAGTTATCTCCCCTTTGATGATTTTCAAAATACGTCATTTTAGAAGGAAATGAGATACGGCATTGATTCTTGTAACATTAATGAACAATTTAATGGCCAAAAAGTACGTGACCCTAAATTTGACATTTGACCTCTGGGAGCGTCTCAGTATGAGTGCAAAGTTTGACGGTCAAATCGTGAACGGCTGATGCCATCAGTCTGAAAATGAGGTCACGTGACCTACATCACGTCACAAGGTCAGCACTTGTGTCAGAATTCGGCTTTGACCTTGATCTTTGAAGTGATGAGCATCCAAATATCGAAAATACGGCTTCCATTTACTTAGAAAGTAACATGCTGACAGGCAAGAAACAATAACACAATAGTAAGCATAATATTGTCTTTCTTTCGGTGCTACTTATAAAACGATCGGATGTGACCTTGACCTTGAATATCGCACAATGTAAAAAACGTTTTTCGCGTTTTTCTCAAAAACTACAACATGCAGGAATATGTAATTTGGTACATTTGTACGCCATGATGCAAGTATGACGTCACTACATTTTCAACCTGACCTTGACCTTGGCTCTTGAGATATGGTCACCGACAGTTTTGCGACTACAGGGTTATAACTCGAAAACTGTCTGGAATTTCAAGTTGAAATTTGCACGGGAATGTAGGTCATTATATGACGTAACAGAAAAACATTAGAAGCCATCAAGATATACCAGAAAGAATAGAACATAAATAGGAATTTGTGAAATTTACGCTTTATTCAAATTTTACGAAAAGTGTTTACTCAATCATCACTATATTTAGCTATTATTGAGAGAATATATATATGTATTTGCCTGTGAAATTACAGGAATGTAGCTTTGATATGTTTAGAGATATTAAAAAAACAATTTTCCCTAACTATTAAGCCGCTAAATGGTTCTCTCGCCCTGTTTGTGGTCATTTGTTGATTTCATCTATTCAATGGTCGCTGTCAATTTCGCTATAGCGATTCGGCTGTAGCACTCGAGGCATCCCGTGTTGGCAATAAAATTAATGTCGTGTTACATGACGGGGCTGGCTCATTTTTGAAAACATTATAACTCTTGAACCGCAATAGATGCGAACTTCTAATTTGTTGCCTGGTACTTCCAAGAATGAGTTCTTTCGTTGACAATGATCCCGTATTTGTTGATACAAATGCAATTATGGGACCAATTCTGCTTCATGTCACATGACCATCGATATTTGGGGTCATTTTGTCGGGAAGAAAAACAGTTTGTGATAAGCACAGTCTCCAGGCGATCAAAAATCAAGCTTAACTTTCTCCATTCAAGCCATTGTTTGGACTCCAGGGACAATTTTCTAAACACATTTTATTCTACTAACATTTCCGGATCGATGAAGGGGCCATCTAGGGCCCAAATAAAGCTCAAAAAAGTGTTCATCAGCTGCCGCTTACCAATATAGGCAAGTTTGTTAGAAGAAAAACGCAATAAAAAACTATAAGATGGTAACATGCAATGTGGAAAAAAGTGTCTGTGCGTGTAAATCGACCAAAACAATGATCGCGACCAAAGCGGCCCGCAACAATGTATTTACTCATTTGCAGTATGAAGAGAAAGACCGCGTCATATTGTACCAACAATGTCTAGTTTCTCTTATTATTGTACCTTTACATGTAGGAGTGATCCAGGGCTTGCTTTTCCACGGGAATCTGTTAGCACTCCTACAAAATAGTTCACGGGAATCCAACAAATTCATGCAGTCATTCATTTTTTTACCCCTCGGCCATTTTGGCCTCGGGGTATTGTCATCGCCATGTACGTCCGTCCATTACCGCATTTTAAGCAAAACTTGAGATACAACCACCAAATTTTCAACACTTATTTATATAGTGCTAAGTCAGACGCCTATCAAAAATGGCTTCCCTCGACCCATCTGCCCCTTGACAGATTTTTTTATTTCTATTTCTGTCCTATATGCCTGAATGTAACCAACTATATCTGCAGAACTGTGTTCAGTATACATGTAGCTACTATATTTTGGAAACTTGTTTATATTGTTGTATTCTACAAGCCAACAAAGGATTACTCGCCTCGGCTTATGGAGTTATGCCCCTTTCGGATGTAATAATCTTCGATTTTGTTAGTTGTAGCTGAATGCACAAGTTATATCTGCAGATCCGTGTTCGGTACAGCTTATTCGTCTTGGTTCTTATTTCACAGAGTGCTAAGTCAGACGCCAATCGAAAGTGGCGCCCCTCGGCCCATACTTTACAGAGTTATGCCCTTTACAGATACAGGCCTTGCTTTTCGTCGAAATTCACGGGTCGAAATTCACGGGTATCCAAACGGATACTCGCAATTTCAGTTTACGGGTATCTACCAGTATCCACTAAAGTGACGAAAAATTGAAGTGTGGAGATTAAAGTGGAATAAACATTTATGTACTCTTTTCATGTTTACTGTTGTTAATAGGATAATTGATTCTCACATCATGTTGTTCCCCACCGCTGTGTTGCCATTCGATTCACTGAGCTGATATTTGACCGTTCAGTCAACTGTCAATTTTACTGTGATAGGATGAGTGGATAAACTTTCTCTTGAGCAACCACAATAACATGCAGCATGATTTATGAAATTGTGTCAAGGATTGTCTCCTTCAATTAATTTAATTTGGAGCTGTAATTTGGAGTCACTTCAAAATTTTCGATTTAAGGTTATGGACCTTGATTATATTCTCATTATGGACTAAAAAATAACTCTGTCTCTCACTATGAATGTCACGGGTCACCAGCTCAGCTTCTGACTTCATTCATTACGAATGTTTATACTTAAGTGCTGCATATATAGTAATACCATCTTCATGACACCTAGCATATAACTTAAATATGTTGATGAATTGAACAAACACACAATATGAACTTAAAATTGAGTGATATAAGTCAAGAAATTACGAACAATTCCAATGAACACACATTTGAGAAGTTCACCACAGCACTAACTTCAGGGATTATAATGAGTTAATTTCGTGTTTTCGTCGTTATGTATGAAGACAAAACCATCCTTTACATTATCTGGCCATCCGTTGTAAGCCTGTACAGATATTGTCTTTCCTTTCGACATTTTCAAGCAGATTGGAATCAAGCCCTCTCGTGTCCTCCATGTTTACCGTTTGTAAACATCGACCATAACACGATAGTTTCCGCAATTGCATTCTCCTATGCACGGTTGTTTGTGTAAATGCCCGTAGCTACAGATGATACGACGAAAATCGCCCAGTACAAGAGAATGCACGCAGCTGCCATAATTCGTCGCCCACTTAGACGTCGTAAAAATATGAACTTCCGCCATTTGTAAAGCCTGCGGTCGATGATTTCTAGGTAAACTATCGTTTATTAAAGCCGAATATGGTTTTTTTGATAGACAAAATTTTCCCCAGACATTATTTTACGGGTATCCAAACAGATTCCCGTGAAGCGAATGAACGGGTATCTCCACGAGTATCGGATACCCGGATACCCGTCGAAACGCAAGGCCTGCATGGGTTCATACGGCCCCTAGCCCGGGTTAAGCGGAATTAGACACAAGTTACGAAACGTAACGCCATAGATCTTGCACGCTACGTTCGTATTTTGCTATCAGCATGCGATATGTATCGCCAAATTTGAGAAACTTTGAGTGGAGGCGCTTGGAGGAATAGCCCTGTTTTATAAGTTTCTGCAACAATGTTTTGTGGCGTTGATTGAAATCGTCACAATTAACACAGGATCTAGCAAATGCTACTAGGCGAGATATGTATACGCCATATGCAGGTCCCACTGGAATATTACTGTCCAGAAAGGGATAGTTTACGATGTCGAAATTGTAATCATCTCTTTTGTCATAAAGTCGACGAGAGAGAATGCCCGCTTCATTTTTATAGAGATATAGATCTAAATATGATGTGCCTGTAGGGCTATCTGTAGTTTCCTTCAAATCCAGTGAAGGTGGATATATATCCTTCACTGCGTCATTTATATAGCGATTATCCACAGCGAGAAGATCGTCTATATAGCGTTTGGTGAATGAGAAGGAACGGGCTTTGAATGGATCGGTTTTTGAAAGCGCCTGCATATAGTCATATTCATAAGAGAACAGATACAGGTCAGCCAACAGGGGTGCACAATTAGTACCCATTGGAATACCTATATGCTGCTGATATATTGTGTTGCCAAATTTCACATAGATATTTTTAATGAGAAATTCAAGCAACTCTATAAACAAAGAAACATCCCATGAATGATATCTCTTGTATGTAGTCGAGCTAAAGAATGCTTTATGGCTTCCGACATTAATATATCTATGATCAGTTTTCTTGAACACAGATACTATTAATGAACTTAGACGGTCAATAAGGTCCTGATGAGGGATTGTAGTATAGAGAGTCGAGAAATCCCATGTGGATACATGTCTGTACGGTATGTGACCTTTAGCATCAAGTTCTTCCGTAAGACATTTTGAGTTTTTCAATATCCACATACATTCAACGCCAGAAGACCATTAAGTGGGCATATCAACTTGCCATTGACGCTCCCCCACTTCTGTCCTCTGCTTCTTCCCATGAAATTCGTGCCATCGCTACTTCATGGCCTTTATGGAAGAACCTATCCCTTCATGACATTGTCCAGTCCTGTGCATGGACGGCAAATTCTAGTTCACCGATTTCGATCTGAGAAATATGTCAGTACAATCAGATAGGGTGACCACGCTTGGGCCGCTGGTGGCTGCCCAGCACGTGGTCCAGTAACTTTAAAAAAAAAAAGAGGGGTGGGGGGGCATTTTCGTTCAGCGCAGCAAGTCAGTCAATCAGCCAGCTTGCTGTATCATCTCATCTAATCAGTCATTTCATATGTCCACCATACTACATGATCACCTCAATAGGTCAGCCTGCCAGCCGCCAACTCACAAGACATCTTTCAAGACCTGACACAAGGGTGAGTATTGGTTTTTAGGTATACTTTGTGTCTTTTCAGGTTTAAAGTACGGAGAGTTTGGTGCATGAGGGCTATTATGACCAACTTATGAGATCATCTCTAGAGAGGCAGCTGCTGTCAACTCACAAGTCATCTTACAAGAACTGACACATTCGTGAGTACTACTTTCAGGTTTACCAGTGTCAGCAACAGGGACTAAAGTACAGAGAGTTGACGTAAGACGGCTTGTGGACTAAAGAGTGGTATAAGATGGGCACCTTGTATGCAATGTTGTCGGGATGTACATGACCACTTCTATTCGTCATACACTGATTACCACTCGAATACTCACAGTGCCACCGGCCCGAGTTCCTTCGTGGGGGTAAAATTGTGCACCACATCCACGATCACGGCTGCATGGACGAGTACATTCAACAATCTATTATGATTACTCCATGACTACCCACAGCGTCACCGACCAGGGTCCCTCTTGTCGAGTACTAGTGTGCCATGTCTGATCATCTCAGCGGTTACTCAGCCTGCTATTGAAACTACAACAAGGCCGAGGTGCCCACCTCCATATGTTGGTAGTGAGCCATTAGCAACAGCAGGCGTAGATTTGAGCAACAATATTAAACATTTATAAACAATGTTAGTATTTGTTATCAAATCAAACCTGCTGTTGCTTTGATTACCCTCCCATCCTGCCCCTCACTCCACGGCCTTGCACACCACACGTCTCGGGCTATAAGAGTGAGAAAGAGGGAGATTCAGGATTGTGCTGAGCTGAGAGAGCTCCCTAAGGGGAGACAACTTTTCATTTTAACTATTTGTAAGGATGCTCCTAAAGGGAGATAAGGCCATTAGCAACAGCAGGTTTGATTTGATAACAAATACTAACATTGTTTATAAATGTTTAATTTTTGAAACTTTATTGTGATATAGATCCACTCTTCGGTTGGTTGGACTGTGAATTTTGCATCTCCTGTTTTGCTTTTAATCTTGTTAACCCATGATTTTCATGCTGCCTTTGTTACATACAGATGATGGAATGGGACATAAGGAATGTGATCCTGACAGGAAGTAGTGATGGTGTTGTGAGGGTGAGTCATTAGAAGATTTCTCAATGGAATTCGTGATTTATCAAATCAATTTCATTGTTTTTATACGCCTGTCAATGAACATGATGAACGAGGTCATATAATGTGATCATAAACTCTTGCCTGTCAATCTGTCTATCCGTCTTTTAACTCTTTTTTTTGTCTGTGATATCTCCAGTGCTAGGTTATGGATTGCTACCAGTTTGTGTGTATACTTTGTTGATAAGACACAGAAGAATCCTACTTATTTTGAGGTCAAAGGTCAAGGTCACTTAGATAAAAAAATCTGCAAAAGGAAATGGAAAATCTCAAATTCCAGGTTATGGATTGGTATCAGTCATTGTGTATACCTTGTCAATAGGGCAAGGAATTTTAGTTTGAGGTCAAAGATAAAATTCACAGACCAGAAAACCTTCAAAAAAGGAGAAGAACCCTTAGTATTTATTTTAAAGTCAAAAGGTCCTGATCACCAGAAAGTTTTTTTAAAATGGAAAATTGTGTTGTTCGTGTCATAAGTACACTTCAGGGATGTGGAATATTGTTCAGTTTGCACAGGCATATTTTTTTTAGACCATCAGCTCTTGTTTAGTTATAAAGTATGTACGATGTACCATATCAGTGAGATGAAATGTTAATTAAAAACAGTTCCTTTCTTTCAAATTATAATCTTTTGATTTTATGTTGTACTGAAAATCGAATGCACATGATATGTTTCATGCTATATAGCTCATCAAATGGTGTTCAGGGTGAATTTGGAAACAGAATAAAAATTTGAATATTTATTGTGTTTTCAGATGTGGAGTGTGGAATATGTACAAGTGCCAGATGAGGTAAAGAAGAAGCCTAAAACAAAGCCAGAGACGGATCAAGTGGACAATATAACTATACCACCTGAGGTTGAAACTGTCCAGACACAGCCTATCGACATCCCTCCCAGGGCTAGACGGGCATCCTGTGATAGTTATGACAGTCCCGGCAGGTCTGCAGTTGAAAGACTGAAAGACTTCAAAGACCCTGATATGTTGACTGCAAAACGTGCTGAGTTAGGGTCCTCGGCAGAAAGCGAGAGTCATTTTAGAAAAGGGAAGGACAAGTTTAATAATCTCGACACATGGGACATTCCTGAAAGACTGGACAGTAACATCAGTACGACCAGCAGCACTAGCGACCTCTACAGGGCAGATGACGGGGTGAGCACGGACGGAGATATTTCCGCGAGACCAGCTGACACATACAGTGAGAAATCTGCTGATATCTCCATTGATGCAGCAGTGGATGCGTTGATAGAACTTGAGGATAGCAGTACAACTCTGAGTAACTACGGAAACACCAATGACATCACATTTGACACGAGTAGTGTGAATGTACATGCTAACCAATCACAGTCCAGTTTGGCCACGCAGAATTCGACCACTGATGTTGTTGATGGAATTTTTTCCAAAAATAATGCCAAATCCACTGGGCAGGAGAATGGTTCCAACTCCAAGACATCCCCATCAGCAGAATATGTGGTAATCACGGAAACGGATGTGAAAGCGGCGCAAGTCAATGCTGAGGAACTCATCCGAAAATACAAGAAAAAACCTGTTATCGCTCTGAGAGAAGGTAGGACATGCTGTGTTATTATATTGAGTGTGTCATCAAGTTCATTATCCAGTTGTTTGGAGGTTGTGGGTGGAGGGGATGGTAGGTGATGGGATTATAATTTAGTGTTACAGGGATGTCATAACTGCATGGCTTCATGAATTCTAATCACATAATGATATACAATGTAGGGATACTGAGTTGCATACTGTTCAATAAAACAGATGAATCAGTTCTGTTTTCTTTATTTGAGTTCAGTATGTTTAACATGAATAGGAATATATTCCAGTTGTTTGATGATTATGCCCCCCTCTAACTAGAGGGGGGGCATATAGCGATCGCTTTGTCCGTCCGTCTGTCGGTCTGTCCGTCTGAATTTCTTGTCCGCGCGATATCTCGGTTAATAATTGATGGACAGGATTGAAACTTGCATGGAATGTGGCCAGTGGCTCATAGTTGTGCAGCGTAGAGTTTTTTCCGAGTTCCGGTATCATTTTCAAGAGTTATGGCCCTTTTTCTGAAATCTCTGTAAATGGGACTTGTCCGGGCTGGATCTTGGTTAATATTGTATGAACAAGTATGAAATTTGCATGACATGTGGTCAGTGCCCCACAGTTGTGCAGCGTAAAGTTTCTCCCCGTTCCGCCTATATTTTCAAGAGTTATGGCCCTTTGTTCCTGAAATCTCCGTGAATTGGGACTTGTCCGGGCTGGATCTTGGTTAATATTGTATGGACAATTATGAAATTTGCAGGGTATGTGGTCAGTGCCCTGTAGTTGTGCAGCGTGAAGTTTCTTCGCGTTTCGCATATATTTTCAAGAGTTATGGCCCTTTGTTCATCAAGTCTTTGTGAATTGGGACTTATCCAGGCTGGATCTCGGTTAATATTGTATGGACAAGTATGGAATTTGCAGGATATGTGGTGAGTGCCCTGTAGTTGTGCAGTGTGAAGTTTCTCCGCGTTTCGCGTATATTTCAAGAGTTATGGCCCTTTTGTTCTTGAAATCTTTGTGAATTGGGACTTGTCCGGGCTGGATCTCGGTTAATATTGTATGGACAATTATGGAATTTGCATGATATGTGGTCAGTACCCCATAGTTGTGCAGCGTGAAGTTTCTCTGCTTTCGGTTATATTTTCAAGAGTTATGGCCTTTTGTTCATCAAACCTAAATGAATGGGATATATTTATTTGTCCAAAGCACATTCCAAAGTAGATCACATAGGTCCTGAAGTATGAAATTGCCCCAAAAAGAGTGAATTGGATGCAAAATTCAAAGTTCACGATCGCTTCATAATTTCACCACAATATACTCCCAAGGAATGTAGGTCTCATAACCAGTCACATTTTTGAATTTGGCGAAAGTCCCGGGTGGAATATGTACATGTATTATGCGAGGCATGCCAAAAAAAGTGACTGAAACAGAATTTTTATAATTAGCCAAATTAGGCCTCCACAGACCAATACAAAACAGAACAATGGTGGAGCAGTGTCGGATTAAAGCGGAAGGGGGGCATACAATTGAGCAATCTCTGATTGCTTCCTTGCTGCGTTCTAATTCAGTTCAAGTGAAAAGATCCCTGGGAATTGATGCAATGAAGTTTGACAGAAACTCCAATGCAATGCGGAACTTCTGCTTCCAACAAATGGAACTTTTAATTGTAGAGCTGAAAAATTAGTCAAATATTCCAATAAATATTCAAAATGAATATTCAAAGGGATAAATGGCATTCAAATATTCAAGATGGTCCCTGCATCAACAACATGACATGATATGTATTGCTGACTTCAAAAGTTTCCTTCTCCCTGAAAGCAAAAAATTAACTTGGTAATGTGATAAAACAAAATAAGAATTGCTAGGGTGGATACTAAATCCAAACAGATTGTTAAATGTCAGTGTTGGTGACATACTTTGGCAGATGTGGACTATGAGCCATATCATATCCACATGGTCCAGATTTTATATCTGATACTTTCACTTCTGAATTGTCGGAAAATATTTCTTTGTCTGTTAAGGGCTGTTCCAGAAAAAGAAGTACATGGGGGGGGGGGGGACAGAAGGCACTTTATTTTTGCCCCCACCACCCATTATGTTTATCCATCAGGCAACCACCCATGTAATTATATAACTCTTTTACCCCACCACCCATACACAAATATATAAAGTGCCTTCTGTCCCCCCCCATGTACTTTTTTCTGGTATTTATAGCCTTCGTTTTTGCAGCAGTTAAGCTGACTATCGATCTTCAACATATATTGTTGTTCTTGTCACATGACTGTCGCCATCAGTTAATATTGATGGCACATGTCAACAAATGTTCAAATGGTTTTTGACTAGTTCTACTGAATATTCAAATGCTAAAATAGACATTCATTTCAGCTTTATTTAATTGGTTCATTCCTATACATGTACTGGAGGCAATAGACAATCCACAGTATGGTGTAACTGAATATTTATCATTTGTGATATACAACGAAACTGGAACAATTCTTTTGGAGTTCTTCCTTTTAATGCAGTTCTATATGGAATGTAGTTTACTATTTCAGAGTTTAAGTGGCAAGAGACATCTGATGTTACAAATCTATATGGAATGTGGTTGACTATTTCAGGGTTTAAGTGGCAGAGACAGCTGATGTTTCGCAGTAAACTGACCATGCACACAGCATTTGAACGCAAGGACAACAAGGATCCTGCAGCTGTCACAGCTATAGCTGTGTCCAAGTAAGTTCTTGATGAAAGCAGAAGACTGGAGCAGGGATTGATGGACACAATCATATTTAGGACCATTTCCATGAAAAAATGAAATTTCAAAATATTCAGGTTGTTATAAGGCTTGGAGATTAACCCCAAAATAGGCAACAGTATTTTGGCTTAATTTTGGGTAAAAATTAGTCTTTTGACAAAAACTTCAGGGGAAATTGGATTTTCTGCATGATTCCAGGTTAAAGTAATTTTATCTTAGAGAAATTTATGTTGGAGAAAACTCATAAAAGCTCTAATCTATGAATCTCTGTAAAGCATGTTCAGATGAATAAACTACAGTGGGATTTGCTGGTCTCTAAGTTACTTATTGTTACTAGAGTTATGTGATTTGCATTATTAAACTCTCTTGTTTGGTAATTTCTCTAATTATTCACTCATCCTAATGAAAGTCATTCGCCCCATATTGAAATATATTATTATGCCATGTTAGAGAGGGTATTTATGAATCAATTTGTTCATCCATCCTTCCATATGACCAAACTTGAACAAACGATATCTTGGCTGCTATTTGATCGCAAAATTCAAAACATGCATGGAAGCTGCTAAGTACATTGCAGATGTGCACTGTTAGGTTTTTTGAAGGTTTCGATAATTTTCCTCATAATTAAATGGCCTTTTATTGTTAACGTCAATATATGCTTGTCCAGCTTACATCTTGGTTACTATTTGATGAACAACTTTGAAACTTGCATGAAAGATGCTTAGTACCTGTAGATGTGCACCGTCAGTTTTTTCTCCTTTCAGTGATTTTTCACAAAGTTATGTCCCTTCCTTGACTACTTCAATGTATGCTATAGTACATTGTTGTCTGGAATGTATCTACATTTTTAATTGCCGAAGAAGTTCGAAAATGTTCAGTTATGTACGTGTGCATTGTCCTGCTTTCTACCCATTTCGTTGATTTTCACCAGATATGGCCCTTTATCACAAATGTCAATATGTATGCTTGTCCATCCCATATCTGAGTTTACTATTTGATGGACAACTTTGAAATGTACATGGAAGATTCAGAGAGATACTTAAAATGATACAATAATCAATATGATCGAGGTATATATTTGTCCGATTCTCTCATTTCCAGAGACCACAAGACGGTGTACGTGGGGGATGTGAAAGGTCGTATCTTCAGTTGGTCAGTGACAGACCAGCCAGGCCGTGTGGTAGCTGACCATTGGATGAAGGATGAGGGAGTGGATGGCTGTCTGTCCTGTGGGACCAAGTTCTCCTTCTCTGAGCGCAGACATCATTGTAGGAACTGTGGACAGCTCTTTTGTTCAAGGTAAACTTAATCATATCACAGCATTGCAGTGTACCACACTGCACTGGTCTAGTGGTTACAACATCTGCCTTTGGATCGATCCCGGACACTGAGTCATACCTAGAACATGAAAAATGGAACTTGTTGCTTCCTCGATTGGTGCTCAGCATTAAGAGGATAGATCAAGGACTGGTTGGCCCAGTGTCCGGTTATTATAACTGGGTGAAGTATCAGGCCTGCCTCATGATAGAGTCGATCAAGCTATCAGCCATCTATTTATTGTAGGATGCTGGCTAAAATCAAGCTGTCAGCCATCTACTTTTTGCAGGATGCTGGCTAAAGTCAAGCTATCATCCATCTACTTTTTGCAGGATGCTGGCTAAAATCAAACTATCAGCCATCTACTTTTTGCAGGATGCTGGCTAAAATCAAGCTATCAGCCATCTACTTTTTGCAGGATGCTGGCTAAAATCAAGCTATCTGACAAAATCAAGCTATTCATTTAATGCAAACACTGATACTTATACACATACATGTATATTTAATGAATACAAACTCTTTCTCTCGTATTTCAGGTGTAGTCGATTTGAGACAGAAATTCGACGTTTGAGGATCGTGAAGCCAGTACGGGTGTGTCAGTCATGTTATAATATACTGAAGGCTCAGATAGCCTCTGAGAAACTCTGCTCCAGTAAACAGAGCTGATGAATCTCGTTTGACACATGAGTGTGCAACAGAGTACTGACAAGAGTACTAGCCCTGCTTCAGTGATAATGGCACATGTACTAGTATAAACAGAACCATCTCGGTCCAGGTGAAACAGGGTGCCCTTCTAGTCCCGGTTCAAGCAAAGCACTCGTATCTGTAGGCATGTTAAAGATGTCCAACTTGTCCAGAGAAGAGTCAAACCAGTGAAGATTAGAGCTCTGGTTCTCCTGCCAAATTTATATGCTTTACTGCAAGGTTCAGTTGTGATATGCTGGAGTTTCGCCTCAGCTGAGGGGACAGAGAAAGGAACTCCACACTTTTGTATCCTCAGTATTATTTAAGCTTCAACTAACAAAGTTAGAGTCGGGTAAAGCATGTCCTGTCATCTACACGAGCATTATCATTATGCACTTCAACACCACTTGGAATGACACAGTTTAAGAAAAGGACCTGTAGTCAATTTGTTTACAGCACAGCATCTGAAGTCTGCCCCATTCTGATTGGTTGGTAGGCAGTACAGGTTAGGAGCAGGAGCTCTACCGTGAACAGTGTCCTGCTTTCAAACAGTGTCCTGCTTTCAAACAGAGCGTTGACTTCTTACTGTGTAACTACAGTGCTTGCATATCCAGGCAGAAGTTAACAGTTTGACCGAGTTCTCCGGCTGAGATCACCTCCTCTCTTTATATCCTGTGTTGTCAGAGATTCTATATCAGTTCTTACTGTTTTGTTGGGCACTCTTTGTGAGCTTCAAATGACACAATATATGAGCCAACACAACAGCTTGAGACTGTTGAGATATATGATATGTGGCGTGAATCTACCGATGACAGCATTCATTAAAGTAACAGTGAGCTGTTAATATCCAGGGTCTCCCATTTCGTGAGTGATATTGACAGGAATGGAGTGTTCAGTGCCAAGTAACCATACTTGTATTTGTAGACGGATGAGTACAGTGTCGTCACTACCATGGAGGTCTGTTGAAGGAATTGTCAATTTTAGCCTAATTTCTGCTCAACTCAGCAGATTTCTTGCTTTATATTCTGTAATACAGTTTGTGATCTAGTGTGCTTATACTACATGTAGTAAAAGCTCCTAGATGAATTGGAACCATTCATGTTGTTGGAGAATGCACTTGACAATATTGTAGAGAAAAGAATGTACTTTATTTGGCTGATATTGTATTGTTCAGTTTACAGACAGTGCTATCATGTACTTGTGGGCTAAATGGTAGCAGAATTCCTCCACACAGATGTATTTATTGTCAGAAGAACATTCCCTCAAAGTCATGTGCAATTGTTTATTGTTGATTTGCTGGTTGTGAATTATTAGCTGTAATATAGGAGAAGATTGGTGCATGTCATGTTGTGATGTCAGACAAGCTGTTCTTTGTTGAACAGACCAACCTGTAAAAGGCTTGGTGTTTAATGAAATAAGAACACCAAGAAAGTGATAATTTAAGCTAGAAATCAATTTACATTTATCTAAACCAATGGTACAATAGTACTGAAGAGCAAATTCAAACAAAAACCATGTGTAAATATATTCAATTTAGAGAATTTTAGCAAATGTTGCAGTTTAGATGAAGCAGGAATCTGCCATTCCCTTGAACATGTAAAAAGGAAGACTCCAAAAATTTCTTGTCGAAAGGAAGACAAGAGGTGTATATACCCATCTGTATGAACAGACAGAGGTGTTCAGATGTTTTAACTGGATCTAGATTAACAGGAACTTCAACTACATGTATAGAGGAATATCACGTTTATATATTAGACCTCTTAGGATTAAAGGAACCAGTATCATATCATTAATAATTATCGAACAGTTAGAACCCATGTCAGTGATTCAGTAGATTCTGAATACCCATAGTGAAACCATCTGTTAACACAGATTTCCTACTCCATTGTAGAGAATACCACTCCATGAATTTACAATAACTCCCCATAAAAGGCCTGTACAATATACAATATCACATTGAAAATGCAGAATAAATAACATCTGAAATATATCCTGATAAATTACCCCTCCATTAGTGTATTAACCATTAAGTTATAAGAAATCTCTCCACAATGTATAGAAACCCACTATACTGGTGACTTTTAGTGCATGTTTCATATTAAGCCATAATAAAACCAATATGTGTAGCTTACTTTAAGCCCTGTTTGTGAGATAGCTTGTAAATACTTGTACTTCAAACTTGAACGTTTTACATCTGATGTAAATTGAACATAATATGTTTAGTGTAATATTAGAACAATGTATAATATTACCCTGTATTGTGTCTGTCATCATGTAATTCATTTCCATTTCTACTTAAAAATGTCACATGATGTAACAGCAAATATATATATATATAAGTGTACTGTATATATAGTATATATATAAATCCTCCGTTGATATTTTAGCCTCTCATCTCCACAATGACGCCATTTTACTGTTAGTAGTGCATGTAGTGTTTATTTATTCTCTCCAGTCTGTGATGTGTATTTTCTCTATCACTTCTATTCCTCATATATGACCGGGTTGTTCAGAACTCGTCCTAGGTCTCCGGTGTGGAAGATTGGAATCTGAACCAGTGACGGTGGAACATGGCCAGTAGCTTACAAACAGAAGAATTCTGTTACATGTCATCTGTCATCAGCTTGAGATTGCACTGTTTTGGATATTTTGTTCATACACTTCTCTCTCATTATAACGCTGAAGTTATGGGACAAAATATTGGTCACACTATGGTGAGTCTTCATAATAGCTGAATACATATTACTGTATATAATGGGGGACATAACAGAGTCTGTGCTTTACTGAAAACCATGGCATGTTATAATGAGTGGCAAGTGTGTATTTCAAAGTTTGCCCAGAATGGCTATATGTAGTTTCCATCACATGATCTCGAGACAATCAGAGATCATGGAGACTGGCCAGTATTTGATTCATTATCTATATAATAAGCCTTCTTTTGTTAAGTAATGTACCATATTATTTGAACCATTATTTTACCATTCCTCTGTCAAATAGACCTATTTTCAAATCTACATGTATTCCATATAATTTCCCCCAATACTGTGCAGGCTAAACATTGCAACAAGTTTATTAGGTGGCAATTTTACATTCAACTTGCTATTTGCTAAATTACATAAAACCAGTAACATGAACTTGGAGGTACATCGAAAGGAACAGCATTGGACCTACTGTCAGTTGTGGTCTGTCAGATTTACATGTAGTTCACCGTAGTTTTTCAGCCTGTGCGGTGGATTAACCTGTTGTATCCGGGGTTTGTGCAACCAGTATTTTATTTTTTCTGTTATGACTAGTTATGTACATACTCATTCGATGTCTTTGATTATTATGGTTACCAGAAATTTCCAGCATGGCATAACTCAAATATTGGCTATGAATTAGGGCATATTGGAATTTTTTTTTATTTCCAATGAAATTTTATAATAAATTGAAATTGCAACAATATGCCCCATAATAATCAACCATGTCAACTAGCTCAAATTTTATTTGTGCAATTCTGTTTACTTGACTTATATCACGCTTACATACCAGGAAAGAATGCACATGAAAATGAAGCAACTCTGCATAGCGAGTTAAAACATTGTTTGGATTGGGTCAGAGAATAATCTGATTATTTGTAGGTTGACTGAAGAATACAACTTAATTAGTTCTGTGAAAAATATCCAAATGAGTATTGTAATTGTTGGTTCATGCATGTGGCATCCACTTACCCCCGAGGTCCCGTTATTCTGGTATCACACTCCACTGATCTCATGTGCCTGCAATCTGGGTCGTTTTTGACAGTTCTTGTCTCGGCTGCCCCATGGGGCTTCCGGGGATTGACCTGGGATTTTGTCGTGCCCACTCCATGCCGTGAAAAGAATTAAGGGCCTCAAAGAGCTGGTCATAAGGGGCGACGAACTAGAGTTTCCGGATGTAAAAAGAGACAGGACCTCGTCTTCTAATCATGCCGAACTGGTGGAGTTGGCGATATCAGTTTGACAGCTTAAACTTCTATTAATGTTGATAAACTTATCCTGACTGGGCATTTGTTGCATAATTGATAATGGGTTTAGACAGGGGTTTCATACAATTCTGTAGTACCATCCTGGTGAATGCGAAGAACAAAAAATGTAGTATGCTACCTCACACCCAGAGGTGAAGATTTGCATTTAAAGGGAACTGGACAAAAACTTTCTCATAGGAACATAGCTTTTAAAAAGGCCTGTAGATTGAGCTGCAGGAAGCTCGATTTAGGAATCCCAATGATGTCTGTGTCCCTGTCTGGAAAAAGTAAAGTAAGAATGTGTTGGACTTTTCCCGCCTGGCCCCTCATATATTCCAGTTGCTTACATCATGCTGCACTAATTCAACCCATCCATTATGCTCAGGAGCATTTCCCCACTCCAATAAGCCTCGCCCAGCCCCATATATTCTGGGAGCTACACTTAATGCATTGCTTGAACCCATGCCCTCACATTTCAATTCAAATTTTTGAAGTAAATTTTTTTTATAAAATTGACATATGTTCTGCCTGGCTCATTTTGGTATTGTTTTTATGTATTTCCAGGGAGGATTATCTCTTGTAAGAAGAATTTGACATCTCCAACCAAAAGTATATTTCCACACAATATATTAGGAAGTTTGATTATTTGAAAGAACCAAGAATAGTTTAGTTTGAGGTGTCCTTATTCTGTTAAGAGAGAAAACCCTCCCTAGAATTGACAAATACTTTACTGGGTTGATGAAATATGTACTTCCCCATAAATAGTGCGAATAAGTACTATGCAAGTGACCCAGACTACAAGCACTTTGGGATCGCTGAACCAGAATATCGGAACCTCCGGATGTAGAATGAATTCATTACATTTTCATCCTTTGTTTCTCTGCATTCCTGCTACAGTGAAACCTTTGTATACTGACCGTGCTTGGGACCAGATTATAGTGTCGGTCTTGACAGGGTTCTGGTTTGAACATTATCAAGGTTCAAAATACTCCACAATTGAGTATTGGGACCATGGAATTGGTATTTAGAGGTTGGCCAGTTTATCCAGATATCGGTATTGGCAGATCCAGATATCGGTATTGGCAGGTTTCATTGTAATTGTAACACTTCGATTGCATGGAGAATTTTTTTAATTCAGTTGGGACCAAATCTGATTTGGTGCAGGTATGATAGCATATAAATGCCTATTTTGGTTTCTACAGGAGTGATTATGTATATTTATATGTTGGCATTGTTTTATCCACGTTGTGTACAGTGTTACTGTATTTTTTTATTGTCATTTTTGTGATAAGTAGCTTGCTACCACAGAACAGTGATTTGGTACGTGCTTCAACATTATAGCATATTTTGTTATGGATATCAACGTATTCAAGATTGAACTTTCCAGTTTAAATTTAAAAATGATTGACAAAACTCGAGATATACCAGAATACTGCTTTTACATTTGATTAACACCTTGAAGAGGTGATTCATTTTATTGAATATTCATAATTTTCTGGTGGCATTACATTTTGATGCAAATCAAAAATCTGTATAAGAATGAATCTACCAAATACCCATTTCTGGTATTTGTATATTTTACCCTATGTGCATAAGTTGTGGACAAGATGATGGCTGAACAAGGATGTACGTAACCATGGTAACTGGATGTTCTGTTAAGATTTAACAATCTTTCCGTTAAAACCTGGCTTCAAAACACAATGTTCTGCAGTATGAAATGGTGGCGTGCAAAGTACCTCAAAAGTGGGGGAGGGTGTGAGGAGGAACGAATCCTGGTAAAAGGCTCGCATCTTACAAGACCTATCTTGATCATAGATAAGCATCACATCCAAGCAATCTCCAATTGCTTCTGTTCTGTGTTACTACACCAGAAAGAGCTGTAGAATGTTTTGATGCGGTACTTGTGGATACATGTAGTATACATTTCATGAACTAGTTATCAGAAAATTTAGGGGCAAACCTAGATTGAACTATTGGTATATTGTCAATTTTGGACATTTCTAGCCTATTATGAACTATATTGTTTTAGACGTCTCTATAAGCTTTAGACGTCACCTTTGCACTGAAAATATTTGAGATGTGATCAATGAAATGCTCTGTAGAAAATTGTACATACCCACACTGTATATAGAACTGTGCAGTTGTCAGTAAAAGTGAATGTTGTTTTGTACATGTCCTGTATGTAATTGTGGTTCGCAAACCCGAGGTATAAAATTTAAGGTCTGTGTTCATTCATTTTAACAATGTTTAAATAAACCCTCAAAGCTTGTTCTGTCCGTATACAATGTTTTTGCCAGTAAATACATGTAGTAGACCCGCATAAATGCACTTAAACTGTGATCTTAGAAACTGAAGTTAACGTAAATAGAAAGCACAAGATGCTAGTTTGTATGCTAGTGGATTAGCTTACTGGCCTAGGCCTTGGATCATCGTTGTGCACTTCCTAGGGGCTACTCGAGCAGAGGTAGCTGCAGTAATCCCCCAAGATGTGGTCCCATAGGCAAGTCTTAAATCATGTACTAGTACCAGGTACAAACCATTGCAGCTTGAATAAAGATTTGCAGAAGTTGTACATGTCTATACAATGTGTTTTGTTGTCTGGCAGCAGTGTTTCATGTATACACGGTGTTTTGCTGGCTTATAGCTGTATTTCAGGTCTACACAACCCATGTCTGAATTGTCCACTATGTTTGAATCTGACAAACGGGTTACCGTAATATTTGTCCTCATTATGACATCACTGATACATTGTGATTGTCGGGATCAGTTGTGCCTCCGGCCTTTATAAGTACGGAGGACCAGAGGGAGCTTTCCGTCTCAGAATACTTTTCATAGTCAAGTTACTACAACAGGAGCATTTCTCTTGGCAAACGAGGGTACACAGAATCTTGCACGTGGCAGTCTGGATTGACTTTCATGATCCCTGCCTAGCCAGGTTCGTTTTCCCAAGAATCAATAACTTAACAACTGGTATAGTACGTTTTTAAGATATTTCTTTTACTGACACCACATATATTTAAATTCCCTCACTTCAACATTCTAATATACACTAATAATGTGTTTGAAGTCACCCACTAATCTAGTGTCATATCGGTAGCTTAATTATTTAGCCCATAACAATCGGCTATATTATTACTCCTCTCCGATCTTTGTACGGGATTGGGTGGTATGACTGGAGACCAGATTTGGGGTAGATCACTCCATGAACGAAACGGAGGCAATGGCAGAGGTCTCACCGATGAAGGTGTATTGGCCGATGAAGAAATATTGGCTGCAAAGAATTCCTGCGAGGACTGAACATAGTGCATTGGTGACACGACTTGACCCAATTAGCTCTGTCCTTATGCATGCCTGTGCAATAATACGAGAGTTGTACTGAAAGTGTAGTTTGTTCTATATCTCTGTGACCTGCCATGACGTGGTCATGGTAAGCTTGAATAACTTCACTTACCAGGTTTTTGGGAATCACCAACTGACGTTTCAGTTGGACATTTGCAGGTCCCCGTTTCTTTTTATTCCACCAGTGATACAACAACCCATCTGTGAAGTCATAGTTGTCCATTTGATAGAACAATTTTCTGGCTACTCTATCATCATCCGGAACTTGGCCCGTTTGAAAATAATTGATGAGTGTTACTACAGAGTGGCCCAACGGTTGTTCCTGTTTAATTCTTTCCAGAGTCTTTACAGAGTCGGGTTCGAAGTCTGGATATCTTCATGAAGACACTCCGTGTCATTCTTATTCTTAGAAGCGACTAGCTCAAAACTGGATCTGTGAGTTTGTATGGCATCCAGATAGGGGTTAACATTAGGTTCAAGGTCTTTCTCCGTTACTGGTTCATCATATTCCCTACGGCTAAGGGCGTCTGAAACAACATTGGCTTTCCCTGGTAGATATTTGTTACAAAGGCCCACTTTGCAATTCGTTTGTAAGTTGGTTTGTGTTTGAAAACCCAGGTTAGAGGAGCATGATCAGTATAGATTGTGAACTTGCAAGAAATTACGTATGATTGAAACACCCGAAAAGCGTGGAAAATGGCGACAGCTAATTCCGTAACACCATAACTTTTTTCGGCTGGGAGGGGAGATCTTGTATCTTGTGGAGGTCTTGGGCCAGCACGGCTCCAACAGCGGTACGACTAGCATCTGTATAGATGGGGAAACTCGGCTCTAGGGCTGAAGTTGGGGTACGCTAGTATTGGGGCAGTTGTGAGTGCACTTTTGATTTTATCAAAAGCCTGTGGACACTCAGGAGTCCATTTATACCGAACATATTTGTGAGGCTGGTCAAGGCGGATATCATTTGTGAAAAGCCCGTGATGAATTTGCCATGTCCACGAAGGATCTACTTTGAGTGATAGTTTTTGGGAAAGGGAATTCATTGACAGCCCTGACCTAACCAGGATCAACTTCTAAACCTTGGACAGATTAGATCTCGTAAATATTTCACTCTTCTCTGAGCGAATCGACATTTCGACGGTTTTAGCTTCAAATTGACCGTACACAGACGATTTGTTAGTCTTTCAAATGGGTTTCAAAGTTTTTCGAGAAAACAATGATACCATCGATATACACAAGGGATTTCACCCATAAAAGGTTGCGTAATATCTAGTCAAAAATGCGCTGGAACGAAGCTGGGGCTTTAACGAGTGCAAAAGGAGGTTTTACTAAGTGAAATTTTCCAAAATGGTTGCAAAACGCGGTCTTTTCTTGAGAGGTGGGGTCAACCTGAACTTGCCAGTAGCCTGACTGTAAATCTAGGGCAGAAAAATAGGTCAGTTGACTTCGACCTAGACTGTCTAGTTGGTCATCAATGCGTGGAAGGGGGTAATGGTCAACCTTTGTCCATTGATTCAGACGTCTATAATCGACACAAACGCCACTGACCACCAGGCTTACTGACCAAAACAACTGGACTTGAGTAGGGGGGAATCCGATGGAGTAATTATGCGAGCCTCCAACATTTCGTCAAGTTGTTTTTTTTAATTTCCCGTCGCATGTCCACGTTTGCCCTATAAACTCGAGATCTAATAATAGGAGCATCCTCTTTCAAGATTATCTTATGTTTAACACCCTTTGCTGTACCCAGCTCCGAAAAAATAGCTGCAAAAACATTTCTATTCAATAGAGTACACAACTCCTGTCATGATGTTGTCAACATAGTCTCCATTAAATCTATTTGATCCGTAATGCTAGGCTGAGAAGGAGATTGGTCTGGGGACAAATGACCTTGGGAATGATTTGGCTGACTTGGCAAAGTGTCTGAGTGATTTGTACCCTGGGGTGGAGGGCTTAAGAGAGTAATCTGTTCATCCATGGATAAAGAACAAAACCTACCAACAGCTGTCTTTGCATGAACGGTGATAGGATGACCCGTGGGATTTACAACTTTATAAGGCATGCCTACTGCATTTGAAGTAACCAAACTCTTTGACCCGGCTAAGCCTAACTTATTTAACAATCCAGAGCAATAGAGAATTACAACACATATAAGGGAAGTTGGAAGAGGTGCCGACATACTGACTGCGTCATATGACTTCACAGAATAGTCTTCTGGTAAACCTATTCTAAAGCACATACCAAGAATCTAACGATTCGTGATATGTGTTGTATCTCAGGTACGCTTTTATTGTACCTGTTCATGTAGCAACATGGATGATATGACCACACGGCCCCTAGCACCGGCATAAGCGGTATTAGATACAAATCTAGAGAGCTATGATGGAAATGCTCTGACAACTCGTATACTGGTAATTGCTGAGCTGTTTCGCTGTGACAACTCGTACATTGGAGATTGGTGAGCTGTATCGTGGTCAGATGTAAATGACGGCAATTAACACAAAAGACTAGTCTGTAAGGCCGGATGTCGACCCAGCATCAACTTCCCACAAATGCCAACATATATCAAAGACCAAGTTGTCTGGAAGTTCCTTCTTAGAGTAAGTTTGAATGACAGCTTCTGTCCGAGGGGGAATAATGACATCATGCATAGAACAAATGTCAGTTTCATGCAGAATGAGTTTGTTCCTTTTGAAATCCATCACGGCTCCAGTTCGTCGGAGAAAATCAACTCCCAACACCACCTTATGAGTTAAACCTTCAATAATTTGGAATTCAACCCAATGTGATTCGGTACCTATTTTTACATCCAGGACCGTTGTTCCTGCTAATTGCTAAGCTTCCCCATTGATAGCAGTGATGCGACTGAACTCAGACCTATGCCGAGTCACTCTGTTGGTTAGTGACAATTTGTTAAAGACATTTTCCGAAATAGCAAAGATAGCAGCTCCCGAGTCTAGGAGTGCTAATACAGGGGCGTCCATTTCCTCTATAGCCACCACATTATCGCTATAAATGGGCTGTTGATCAGATTGGATGTGAGCCAAAAGCCACAAATGTTTACAAGAGTCAGAACATACCAATAGGACATGTTCTCGCCCTGGTAAGGAAGGGCTATCTTTGGGAACCCGTCGTTCCGACACCAAACGTCTTGTAATTTTTTTTCTATAGTCATAGGAATACAGTGTGGTTTTACACCCACTAGATCTATAATAATAGCAGCTTTGGTCGTCTAGCAGGCTTTATTATTTTAAAGGTCTTGTTTCCCAGTTTCTATTTGACCTCCCAGCCCGGTTTTGGTTTTGGTAATACTCATTACCTTGAGAATTTCTATCTGGTACATTCCCATCCTGAGGCCTATACCCGTGATAGCATTCATTCGGTCTCCTATTATTTTGATAACCTTGATAACCTTGATTGACATTCTCGGGCCAGTAGTCCATGTTTTCGACAATTAAAGCAGGTAATAATACCAAAATTTGTCGACTTGCATTTCCCAAACAAGTGTCGGAGGTGTGTCCAAAAATCCCGCATTCGCACATCGAAAGGTGGCAGGGTTTGGTTGTATAGAACGAGACGGTTCATCAAGGAATTTTTCTCGCATGGGCTCTTTGAACCGATCCTCCGCTGTGGATAGCATCTGCAATTCTTTGCCCACAGCAGCAATCTGCTCCTTGAGTTGGTCTATTTCTAGTTTTAAATTGGCTTCATAAGGATTCTCTAATGCCGCTACTTGTGGCTGTTTGCCCGGAGTCATTTGTGTGGCAACTTCAGCCAATTTAGCACACTGTATAGTGGTCTCATCTGCAGGGTTTTGCAGACGGACCAGACGCTTATAATTGCATTATTACCCGACATCTGATTTCAGGTCACAACCCTCGCATAATCTGTAGCTTAGTTACATCATCTGTTTTCCCTAATTGGCAGGCCAATTGTACCACCGAGTCGACAAACGAACTAGTCGCCTGTGATAGGCATAGATTGTGGTGTCAAGATTAAACGTATGTCGCATGTTAAAATATTTATTTTCAAATGCCTGGCGTAACATAGGCCAGGTATCGTGCTGATCTTTCGGTAAAACGGTGTACCATACTTCTGCAGCATCTTTAATTGAGAGCCGAAAGTGTTGTACCTTCTGATTGTCATTGATACCGTTTAGATCTGCAAAAATCTCAATTTTTTTTAACCAAATTCTGGCATCTTCATGTGCACTGCCACCGAAATTTTCAGGGTGGGTTGCATTCATCATAGCCATAGCTGGTTCTTGGTCTGGGTTTTCGTTATCCAGTACCTCGTCAATTGAAATTGCGTAATCAACAAATTTTATTAAATCAGGATTTTAATCAACGTCACAAAACATTGTTGCAGAAACTTATAAAACAGGGCTATTCCACCAAGCGCCTCCACTCAAAGTTTCTCAAATTTGGCGATACATATTGCATGCTAATAGCAAAATACGAACGTAGCGTGCAAGATCTATGGCGCTACGTTTCGTAACTTGTCTAATTCCGCTTAACCCGGGGCTAGGGACCGTATGAACCCATGTACTTCTAGATCCTCATGGTACTCATATGAACAGTCACAATCAAAGCGTGACTGAGATACATCATTCTTTAGATGACGACTTTACTACGAATATTATGGATTAAGAATACTGATCAGCGATACGGATTTGATATTTTTGGAACATCATGATGTCTTGCCGGCATCATTGAAAACTGTTGACCGCTTCTCTCTTGCAGGAAACAAGCCTATGTTTATGTATACTATGATTGTCTTTTGAATTTGGTGCTAATACTGTTATATGGAATATGGAATAGGTCTTTGGATTATGGACGCGGATATTCTCTAATGGACGACGGCTGGATTATGAATGACGGACTAGACGCTTGTAATTTCAACCAATTCGTCTATGAAGAGATCAACCTCAAAAGGTTCAGGCGCTACAGGCTCCTCATCTTCATCAATATCATGCAGTGCATTTTCTATCGCTGGATTTTCTGGTGGTTCCTGTTCATGTTCTGTCCCATCAAGTACATTATCTATTTCAGTTTGATTAAAGTGATCGTAAACCCTCAAGTATAGTTTCCATCAAATGAAAGACAATTGCGAAGTGTCGAAAAATATTTATTGCATTCAAGCTTAAGGTGTGTATACTTTGAGTATCAACACAGACTCACTGTTCCAATGTGCATGTTTCACCAAAATCTGGGAGATGGTAACTCATAAGTGTCAAGTCAATTTGCATATTCATTTTAATTTCCCCGATTTTGGTGAAACATGAACATTGGAACAGTGAGTCTGTGTTGAAACTCAAAGTGTACACACCTTAAGCTTGAATCAAGCATTGGAAAGTGCATATACAGTTTGAAATATATGTATTAAGGCAGTGTGGTTGCAACAGACCACCATAGAATACCATGCTTTATTTTCAGTTTACTCTGTGTAATAAACTCGAAAAAAATACAATATTTTACATCAGAGCCTCTCATACTTACCTTATGACGTAATACATACCTTATTACGTCAATACTCTTAGGGGTTTCATTCACCGCCTCGGTATCCGCTGCCAAAAAAGAAATGCCCCAGGCACTCCCCTCCGTAGCCCCATTGATACATTATCCTGCGAGACCTGTAAGTCAAATCTCGTTTAGCCCATGCGTATTAGTTTCAACTTTTGCATCGACGAGAGTACACGTCTCCGCAAAAGCAAGCTGCCTCATTTGTCCAAGTTAGACGAAAATTGAAGACGTTCACACGGTGAGATGTAGATGCTCCTTTGTGTATAACTTATTCAATGTATTTGCCATGTCCGTAATCTTTACTGGTACTGCCATGCGTGTTTTTTCGTCTGTGGGACAGTCCATTGCCCGTGTGTGTTTACACAAGCGGTCAATGGCGGATTTATTTTTGCCGACATGCGTTCGTTCAGCATATCGTTTTCTAGTCAAGAAATTTGTAATATCTTGTCTTGTAGCGAGATTTAATGCTGTGTAATTAGGTGGAAATATTTATGTGTAGTATTCAACCTATTTAGTACGAGTGCATGTCACAGAGGGCGAATTATTTCCAGACACTGGTGTTCACTTTGTGTGTAACAACAACAACAACAGTGTGTGCTGTCGGCTTTTGTCTTTGAACAATAGACTTCCAGCTGTTCGTATCTAAGTCAAATGTTTGGCTTGTCGCTTTGTTGAGCTATCTGGGTTAACATTTGGCATTGTCTCCAATTCCTTCATTCTGGCCAAACTGGTTTTTCCAGCTTTGGGGTTGAGTGAAAGTCGATTTGTGATAGACTTTGTTTTTGTCGTGCAGACTTTACTGTGGTAAATGTCGCCGGCGTTTGACCTGGTTGGTTTTGACTTAGTTTGACAGTCATGCACAGGGGTTGACTCAGTCGTGTTTTCCGATGGAGGACCGACTTTTAATTCCAGATACGATTAACTATAATTTTAAATTTTAAATTTGAAATAAACTTAAAAAAAAAAAAAAAAAAAAAAAATCTGGTTGATAATGTTTGTGTTATATAACGTGTTGTTGATACTATATATATATATTTGTCGTTCACAGTGCTTTACCTGCTATTGCTATAGCAATTAAGGTCTTTTATATACACATTCATTATGCTATAATACATTTTGTGTATTATTGTTTCAACTGATTTTATTATTATCAGGGCATTGTACTAATATTCTTGGTAATATTTTGTTACAGATTATGGACCCTGGTTTACCCCCCAAGTCCCTGTTATGTGCCAATCCGGAGTGCGATCTACCTTTGGTTACTGGTACTGCGGGGCATTTGTGTGCTTCCTGTTCAACATGTGATGAGGAACACAGATGCGAGGTGTGCGTGGACTGGCCGCTGGACTTGCTGCACCTTTGGGCTGCGGTACAGAAGGAACGGTCGGATCGCGTTACACCTGGCTCACCGATTACCTTAATTCGGGTAGTATTCCCCCTTCTGGTGTTGTACATCAGCAGGGAGAAGCTATGACTCGGGACGCCTTCCGTGAAGAATTGGCTCGGGCCCTGGCGGCGCATGTACCGACTATCGTTCAGCGGACGCTGGATGATCGGTTGTTGTCCATGCAGCCACGGGAACTGATGCCGAAGACACATGGGGGTCGTTCGGGGCCGATCGGGGATCTGATTCCCTCTCGGGAAACAGATCATAAAGCCAAAACTCAGTCTGTTTTAGGCCAGGAGCGCACCTCTTCTGAGGTTGCTGCCAGGTCGGATAGTCTGAAGCGGCTCGTCTCTCCTTCGAGTTTGGGGGGTACTAGCGTGTTAGAGATTAATACGGGAAGCTCACGCGATGGTGCTGCCGATTCTCGGAGGGGTGATGGGCCTGCGCCATCACCATTAACCAGTTGCCAAGTGCCGCCCCAACTAGGGGACCGACACAAGGCAAAGCCGACTTCCTCTGAGCTATTGACTCGAGTAGTGTCGCGGTATGGTGTGGGTCCTGCTGCACCGATTGGTGCGCGGACAGTCACGTCCACAGGAACTGGCGCAGTTCGTCTGCAGCCAGGTTCCAGTTCGGGTTCAGTGACAGTCGCCGGAACTGGTTTTTTCAGGCCATTCTATGACCCGAATGCTCTTGAGTCCGATCCATCTGACTCGGAGGATACAGGTCCTGGCGACATGGATGTTGATAAAGAGGATCCCGTCCACTCTGTTTTATCTACCTCTCACTCTGTAGACTCCTCTAATGCTAAGGCTCTTGCCGAGGCTGCCGAGTTAGATCGCCTGATTGCAGCTTGCACTCGGACGCTGATCTGTGATTCCACAGAGTTGGACAGCATACCTCGGACTGTCTGGTCTGATGCGCTGTCTTATGTGTCTGAGGTCTCGGCTTGTCCGAGCTCGAACACAACTCCGAAAACTCCCGTGCGGTCATCGCTAGTGGGATCTGAGCCGCGGAAGCGGAGTACCTTACCGGCACTCCCTCTCGATGGCCAGGTTGCTGCAGCGTTTGAATCGCTGCGGACTGGGTCGGACAAAGCTACTAGCTTTTAAACCTACTCCTGCTCGGTTTTCGGAGTTTATCCGTTGCCCAGACTCTGACCTTCCGGTGGCGGGTCGGGCTTCGGAGGTGGGGCAGGGTTCGGCATACTACCTTTCTGGTACGTTTGCAAAGACTGTAGCTTTGCGCAACCAGACAAGGAAGGCTGTCGAGGAAGAGCTCCGCTTGGCTGAAGCTTCAGGGCGTTTCGCTCTTAGAGGTTTAAGCCATATGTTGTATTTGTTGCTCTGCAGCGTGTGGCTGAAGCGGCCCATGATGAAACTGTGCGTCGTGGGGCTGAGAGCCCTCCCCCAGCATCAGTATTTGTCCAGGTATCGCAAGATAACCTGAGTGTGCCGCAGCCGCTGCCGGACTTCGATCGGTTGATGAAGTTGGTCACTTCATCGATCATGGAAGTTGAGGCGCGGTCAGTTGCAAGAATACAACTTGCCAGACGTCGACTCTACCTGGCGGAATCGACTCTGGGAGCCACGGATCATGCCACCCAAATGCTTGCTTTACCGCTAGGTACAGCTGAGCTGTTTGGTGATGGTGTGGGTCTTTATGCTAATAGGGCTTTCGAGGCCCAGCAGCATAGAAACGCCTTGGCTCCCCATCAGACCCTTACCGGGGGCGGGAAGAGCCGTTCGAGCGCTCCTGCTCAATCTAATGCACCACGTGCGAAGTATTCTCGGGGGCCGCCGCCTGCTGCGGCTTCAGTCCCTGGGAAGAAACGTCATCGGGGCAGTAGAGGTAAGGGAAAGGGTAAGGGCAAATCTGCGGCAGCAGATAAGCCTAAACCCGCTGGCGGGAAGCAGAAGTCATGACCTCAGTCAATGATTTCTGCGCCACCACCTTCGGTACCAGTCAGTGTGCCTGTCACGTTGATCTCGGATGGGGAGCTAACATTTCCGGGTCAAACCCTACTATGTGCCGAACCGGACCTTCCGGTCGGCGGGCGTCTGAGTCGCTTTTCCGCTTGGTGGAATCAGCATTGCTCAGATACCCTAGTGAAACGAATAGTTACAGAAGGTTACAAGGTCGCATGGACTACTCCATCCCGACCTCCACCTGTAACTTCAGCTCCCCTAGAAACCCAATTACCTCGGGTGCAAGAGCAGATATCTGTGCTCCGCCAAGAGGTAGTCTCCCTTCAGGCCAACTGTGCCATACGGGAGATAATGGATCCCAGATCGGATCCAGGGTTTTATACGAGAATGTTTCTGGTACCGAAGCGCACTGGAGATTGGCGACCTGTGCTCAACCGTTTCATCCGCAAGGAGAAGTTTCAGATGGAAAGTCTTCGTGCGGTACGGGCCAGTCTACAAACTGGCATGTGGGCGGCGTCGATCGATCTCAAAGATGCGTAATTCCACATTCCAATTCATCAGGAATCTCAGAAGTACCTCAGGTTCGCATTCGACGGTCGAGTCTGGCAATTTCAGGCTCTCCCTTTCGGGATCACGTCGGCTCCACGTGTGTTTACCAGGGTGGTGGATGCCCTAGCTGTGTCTCAGGCGTCGCAATGTGGATATAAGCACATATATAGACGACAGGTTGATAAAGGGATCATCGCCCCAGGTTGTGATCTGCGGTGTGCGGCTGACTGTTCATCACGCCATTCTGGGCGGATGGATTGTCAACCGTCCCAAATCAGACTTGCATCCATCCCAGGAGTTTTTACACCTGGGAGTGCAGTTCGATCTCGTGGTCGGCCGGGTTCGCCCTTCGGTGAGCTCACTAGAGAAGTTAGACATGATCCTTGGTCTGTTTCTGACCAAATCGTCACTTCCGGCCAGAGATTTTCTAAGATTACTGGGAAGGTTGGTCAGCCTAGGCGAAGTTATCTCTTTCGGACCACTCCGACGCAGACCGATTCAACTGTATTTGATGTGTTTCTGGAAACAGAGCACATGTCAAATAAATCAACCAGTCCCCATCAAGAAGGAGCTTTTGACAGCCCTTCAGTGGTGGCAGGAGCGGCGCAACCTCTTGGAGGGGGCGCCATTACATCCGCCACCACCCGATGTGGTGCTTTTCACAGACGCCTCGATGGACGGCTGGGGAGCACATCTGGACGACGAGAGACAATGCCATATCAATCTATTGGAATTGAAGGCAGTCTCTCTAGCGTTGAAACGGTTTCTCCCTCACGTCCGGGACAAAGTGGTTCTCGTTTGGTCGGACAATTCGACGGTGGTGACATACATCAACAAGCAGGGCGGCACTCGTTCCCCGAGCTATGTATGATGATATGGGAAATGTTCCAGTGGTGTTTTCAACACCGCATCACCGTTTGAGCCGCGCATATTCCGGAATGTGCTAGCGGATGCCTTGTCAAGACGACAGAGGCCGAGTCCAACCGAGTGGTCTCTGAACGACTCAGTCGTTCGCAGACTCTTCGACCTGTGGTCTACACCACACATCGATCTGTTTGTGACTCGAGACAATCACAAACTTTTCGTGTATGTGAGTCCATTTCCAGATCCACTAGCTCATGCAGTGGATTCGCTGTCAGTTCCATGGACGGGGATGTATGCTCACGCGTTTCCCCCGACCATTCTGGTTCCCAAGGTCATTCAGAAGATTCGGAGGGAGCAGTGTATGATACTGCTAATAGCTCCATTCTGGCCGACCAAGGCGTGGTTCACCAGCCTATTAGACCTTCTGATAGATGTACCACGGCGGTTACCAGATCGTCCAGATCTCCTGACTCAATGCCAGGGGCGTCGGGTTCACGAACGTCCAGGCCTATTCAAATTAAGTGCCTGGATGCTGTCATCAAATCCCGACGCCAGGAGGACTTTTCTACAGCGGCTTCAGAAATCATGGCCAAATGTAGAAGAGCCTCCACATGATTCTAAACTCAGCCTCTTTGGGGAGTGGTGCCATGAGAACGGTAAACGTCCGGCTGACACCACTTCTCAGGAAATAGCAGATTTCTTTGTTTTTCTTTTTGAATCCAAGAAATTACAGCCTTCCACTATTTCGGGTTATAAATCCGCCATAGCGACGATCCACCCTGGTTTCCAGGACGGGTCCAAGGTTACTATGTGTAAACCTTTGGAGGATCTGATTACGGGAATGTATCATCTTCGTCCTAGAGTCGAAATATTACTTCCCCCATGGAATCTTGATTTGGTACTCAATGCTCTGACCAAGCAGCCATTCGAGCCCATGGATAAGGCCAGTCTTTTTAGTCGCTGTGGCATCTGCTAGGCGGAGAAGCGAAATACATGCGCTCTCTGCCGAACCCGATCGCATGGTATTTACCGGGGAAGGCCTTATGCTTTACCCGAGGTCTGATTTCCTTGCGAAAACGGAAGTTCTTAAGCATCCTGGCAAACCTATAGTGCTTGCGGATTTAGCTAAGTTCTCTCCGGATGATAAAGTTCTGTGTCCGGTCCGTGCTCTGAAGTGGTACTTAGATGCTACCAAGCATTTGCGTCCTTCACTCTCGCACCTGTGGATTACTCACCAAGTGAATAATCACAGGTCAGCAGCTAAAGACACCATTTCGAGATGGCTCGTGGAGACCATTGAAATGGTTTATAGCATGGCCAGACCACAGGATTTCATATTCGCAAGGGCACATCAGACTCGTGCATTATCTACGTCAACAGCCCTTTTCAGGGGTGCTTCGTTGAATGAGATAATGGAGGTGGCGCAGTGGAGATCGGAGTCAACATTTGTCAAACATTATTTGACCGATCCTACTGTCTCGCAAGCAGCGGTGCAGTTGCCAGTCTTGGCTGTCTGTTCACGCAATGCCTCGCAGCCTGTGGCGTCCTCTCGAGGAACGCATAGGGAGCACATAGATACCCGTAGTACTAGCACACGTCAAGATCCGAAGAAGGGCGGTCTTCGACGGGTCAATAAGAAACAATAGGTGAGATTTCCAGTGGCATGTCAATTTATTGTTTCGTACGGGGTCTCAGTGAAGCAAGGTTTATATCACCCCTTGCACGATAGGATAACGCTTCCGAAAATCGGAAATGTCCAGGGTGGACTCCCCTTTGCTGTCTCCTAGGAGCGCAGTAGGGCTTGACTAGCATCAGTCTGTATCCTTCTTTCGAGCTGTGTTACAGACGCGCCATTTACGTTATGCCTGTCTTTAGCTGCACCAGCCCTCCAGGGGTTCCCACGAATTCTGGTTTTACCCCTAAGAGTATTGCCGTAATAAGGTATGTATTATGTCATAAGGTAAGTATGAGAGGCTCTGATGTAAAATGAAAAAGTTTATGTAACTTACCATTTTACGAGGAGCCCTCATACTTACCTTACGGTCCCACCTCCCTCCCACACTTCTAGCTAAAGTCGGAGGGCAGTTTACTTAGGTAAAAGATGAAACTAATACGCATGGGCTAAACGAGATTTGACTTACAGGTCTCGCGGAATAATGTATCAATGGGGCTACGGAGGGGAGTGCCTGGGACATTTCTTTTTTGGCAGCAGACACCGAGGCGGTGGATGAAACCCCTAAGAGTATTGACGTAATAAGGTATGTATTACGTCATAAGGTAAGTATGAGGGCTCCTCCTAAAATGGTAAGTTACATAAACTTTTTCATTTTCCCACACTGTTTGCAATGGTCTTTCATTTGATGGAAACTTTACTTGAGGGTTTACAATCACTTTAAGGAGTACTGGCGGTTGTCATTACCTAAACCCTGATCCTGTTCCTCATCATCGTTTAATGCGCCCTCATCAAAAGGAATATTCCCTTCTTGCAAAATTAAATCTGGTTTATCTATATTTATTAATAGGGAATCATCACCACCATCATCATCCTCATTATTCATAGGAGCGTTTATAGGTGGGACAGCTGGTAATGGGGGACGTGTAAATGTGCCACTACCTAAATGCATATAGACAACATACCATAAACTACCCAGTACCAAGGGCTGAGTTAGGCAAATTTTTCTTCTAACATTGTTGTACCATTAACAATAGCACAAATTCTCTCCAACATCGCACTTGGTGTCAGTTCAAATACAGTACAGCCAAAAAGTGCTAAAGCTATTATCAACAAAACAAATAATAGACACAGAAGTTGAGAAACCATGGTTGGAGTTTTAAGAAAACTAATTTCTAAAATTTAGCACGGTCACGGCGATGATGGTTAAACCAATCCAATAAACTTCCCGGTTTAGTTCAAACACCATGTCGGCATAAGTTGTGCCTCCGGCCTTTATAAGTGCGGAGGACCAGAAGGAGCTTTCCGTCTCGGAATACAACTCATATAGTACCTTTTTAAGATATTTCTTTTACTGACACCACATATATTTCAATTCCCTCACCACAACATTACAACATTCTAATATACACTAATAACGTGGCTGAAGTCCCTCACTAATCTAGGGTCATATCGGTAGCTTAATTATTTAAACCCATTACAATTAATCGGCAATATTATAACTACTCTCCGATCTTCGTACGGGATTGGGTGGTATGATTGGAGACGAGATTTGGGGTAGATCAGTCAGATCACTCCATGAACGAAACAAAGGAGGCAATGGCAGAGGTCTGACCGATGAAGGTGTATTGGCCGACGAAGAAATATTGGCGGCAAAGAATTCCTGCGAGGATGTACTAGTGGACAGGAAATCTGAAGGATGGCTATATGCTCCCATTGGAGGTGGCGGAGGAGTTTTTAGATAAAAGATCGTGGCCTTAGTTAAAGGACAGGTTCGGCATGTGGAAACCACAAATTACAAGCGTCTAGTCCGTCATTCATAATCCAGCCGTCGTCCATTAGAGAATATCCGCGTCCATAATCCAAAGACCTATTCCATTTCCATATAACAGTATTAGCACCAAATTCAAAAAGACAAAAGTATACCTAAACATAGGCTTGTTTCCTGCAAGAGAGAAGCGGTCAACAGTTTTCAATGATGCTTCTAGAGGCATCACAGAAAGAATATGGCTCCACGAGCCATGTTAAAATCAATTTTTAACATTCTATTATGTAGACATTCATACTTACACTCTTGTCATTTTTACTGTGGAACCCTGGAACCTCTTATTTGACTCAAATTTTACCTCTGGCTTTCCCGAAAAAGTGTGCACGGTTTTAGTCAATCCCTTGGTATATATATATAGTGACCAAATTCCCTAGGGACCTTTTTCATTATTCGGAATTTGGTCATCATTCTACTTTATCATTGATCAGATCTCTCTTATCATTGTTCGGGTTTCCACACCCACCTGATAGTGGCCATTAATTATCATATAATATCAGGTCTTTCTTTTGTTTCTATACCCTTTTTTCCTCTACAGACCTTTATATTATAAACATACTTCCTCAGTCCATATTTGAAATATAGGAGTTTCTTTCCTTCACAATTGTTCTCACAATTGTATGAAATGGAATTTCAAGCCTCCCAGAGGCACAACTTATGCCGACATGATGGTAGAGGTCGACGAATGCATCTGTATATGTCATAACTTTAGACAAAACAAGATAGATCTTTCAACATCCCCATTCGAAACATAGCTGGCGCAAAAGTTAATGACGGATTGCTAATTCGGTTTTTTCGAAAGATCGGGGTGCTCCAAATCATTCTCACTTCTGTATAGGACAGATTTCCCAAAAACTATTTCAGGTATTATTCCTGTACGTAGATTATAGGATTCCAAGGTTATCTGTACAAACAACAACCCGGAAATGCTATACTACTAGAACTTGCTTTGACTTTCCAGTTGTTTTCAAGGTATTTGGCACACGTTTACAACTCTAGCTGCAGGGTCTTGTAATCAGCATGTATGTGTGGTATACGGTAGTCCGTCGATTTCTTGTCCGGACCATATGTCGGTTACCATAAGATGGACAACTGTGGAAATTACCTGGACGATACTTAGTACCTTAGCATTGTGCATGGTCAGGTTATCTATGCATTCAATGAGTTTACAGAGGTATGGCTCTTCATCCCGTCAGTCAACAATTTCTTGTCTACTCCATGTCTCGGTTACTATTTGAGGGACAACTCTGGAACTTACCTGGACGATACTTAGTACCTTGGTCAGGTTATCTATGCATTCAATGATTTTACAGGGGTACAGCTCTTCATCCCGTCAGTCAACAATTTCTTGTCTACTCCATATCTGTTACTTCATTACTATTTGAGGGACAACTCCGAAACATGCATAGAACATTCTTAGTATCTTGCAGATGTGCATGGTATAGTTCTTTGCCTTGTTCAAAACATGTGTGCCACATTCACTGAACTTGGCCTATGTCTGTTAATAATGCGTACATCTTGGTAGGGGTTAGTTCTTCTTGAACAACCCTTGAACTTACTTGCTTCATGCTCGGTACCACATTCAGAGTTATTGTCCTTTTCTCCCAAACCATAATACATGCTGTCATACATACTTGCTCGGGCCTTGGTTATATTTCAGAAGGTTTAGAACTAATTTGGTACAGGGGAGTTTGTCGGCGAAGCCTGATCCCCACTGTTCAATATCTTTATCTCCGACCTCTCAACTTTAAATTTCCTAAAGAGTGAGATAATTCAGGCACGGCGGAAGCTACTATCCCAGCACTTAATGCGAGGGCCTGTGGGGTTCTAGATGGCTGGAGATGTGTTCTGGCCAATTTTTGACACATAAAATCGCAGATCATCACTCAATTATTGCTTGTATTTTTGGTTGTTTTATTCGTTTTTCTGTGGAGGTCCCCGGAAAAGTTTTGAAAATCTAAATGTGAAATGGTGCCTTCTGGCAGATTTTGACAGCATATTTCCAACAGTGAGGGAACTATTTTATAGGCTGCAAATGGTACACCAGAACACTGCTTCATCATTCTCTACCGGAGTAGTTTAACGGGTATCTCTTAATTCACTTTATATTAAATTTGCTCTTACATATGCCTAACAGCGGTCTCAGAGTGAAAAACATGATGATGCAGACTGATGATGGTGATTCCATAGGACATTCCCATGTGAGTCGGACACAGTTAACTTCAAGCAAAAAAGAAATGGCGAATACGTGAAATTCATAGGTGGCTGCATGAGAACTTGAGATTGAAGTCCAATGCGAGAATCTCACGCCGAATGTGTGAGTTGATAGATCTGTTATCTTTCATTCAACCAGTTGTATGAGGCCATATACAAACAATGTTCTATAAGGCCGAGGTGTCATTGCATCTTTCGATCAGGTGCTGCATCATGTAGATTCTCATTTTCAAGGTTGTGCACAAATTCGATCTGTTGATTATCAGAGCCATTTCTCGTCCCCTCCCTCAATGGATAACTAGTTCATTCTTCAGAAATATCCAGATAAAAATACAAATTTTATTATTTATGAAATTGAATTTGATAGGTAGGCTGGAATTATTCTACTATTGGTTTGAAATGAGAATCCGGGGAGGGGACACACAAGCAACCAAACCAAATGCCCATTTGCCTGGCAATGCCAAATGTGGAAGATCAGAAATTTCTATAAATCATTTTTCCAGTGCTTTCTATGTCTTGTATTGCACTTTTTGTATGAAATAGAACACCGGACAACTTTATATCAGAAATGCAATTGTACAACAGTTTCATAGTCACAGATGGTGACCTGTGTAAGAGAGGCTCATGCTCAATAAGAAATTCTTTTTGTGAGGAGTAAACACTTTTGGCCTACATTCCTTCATTCACAAATCAGTTGCAGCAAAGCAATATCTTGGAAACATACAAAAGTGTGAGAAAGCGGGACTTTGTAAGTCTGAGATTTCTGCTTTGAACTCGTAGTTTTATTGTGGTTTTTTGCCTTGACATCATTACATGAGGATACCTAATGTTGACATTACAAGTTCACATTCATTATCTATCTGTCATTTAGTCTATTAACAGAAGTCTTCCAGACTGTTTCATTCAATGAGTTAATAGGCCAAGTCAATAATGTACAGATTAGACTCGTGGAAAAAATGTGAACAAAAGTTCCCTTGATCTTTCCTGTGGTGGAGCAGAGAATTGTATTATGTGCATGTTGTCATCGCAGTATAATAAACTTATCTGGAAATCCTTTTATATATTTACGTCTGATAGGTTTCTCTCCATGGAGAAGGCTGTACAACTTGGAAGGGAAGTAGAAAAAACATCAATCAGGTTTGTAGAAGAAAATTGCACTTTAATTATACCATACATATACATAATGTACTTTTTCATTTCAGTAACTCTGCCTGAAGAATAAATTACTACTTCCATTCTGTCCCAGTAATGGTGCAACAACCTTACAACCTGCTCTATTCAACCTATGCTTAGCATAGTACTGTAAAATGTCTCCTTAACATGGACTTTACTCAGCAAACAAACTGAGCAGCTCTGAAAGGTCTGATTGACTCGTTTACTGATCAACCAAGCTTGGAATCTCCTAATCGTTTACTGATCAGCCGAGCTTGGAATCTCCTAATAAATACATGTACAGAGCTTCATCAGTTCATCTGGACTCCTACATAGATGTTGATGCCAGAGATCCAACTAATCCCAGCTTGAAATCTGCATTATATTAATCACTGTATTCATTTGAGAAGAAAGTGGCTCAGTGATAACATGTCAATTCAAGTATCTGGCCTGTATAGCCCACCTATTGGACTTTGTTCAATCACTGAACACACTGCCAGTCAGCAAACTTTGAGCTCTGATCAATCTTTATGCACAACTTCACAGTCTGGTTGAGTTACACTCTCAATACACCTTGTTGAATACATGCAGCGGGTCAATCATAACCAATCGGGCTGCTGAAATCATAGCTTCGGATTTGAGAGCAGCTCAAGTGATCACTCTCCAATGCTACCCTAAATTCCATTGCAGAAATAACTGGTTGCTTCCCTTGTATAATCATACAGGAGAGAGGTATCGACCCGACAAATTCAGTTAATTTTCTGCATTGCGGAATTTACCACCAACATACAGTCTTAATAAACTGCCACAGATAAGAGAAGGAATGATCATGGATGCATCCATAGGCAATGAAAGTCAACCTCACCGTGATAACCAATCAGGTTGCTGGTGTTATCAGTCAATAGGATGTGTCATTTGAATTCAGTCTGTATCGGCACCGAAGCGAGATCCTGGCCATTACCTGTCTACTGTATAGATATACAAGGGAGGCAACCTGTCCAATTAGAGGAGAGCTAAAAAATCTCCCCAAAATTGAAGAAAATTCTGTATGTCGCAAAACTAAGTCACTGCTCTCAACACTCTTCTGAAAGCTATTCAGGGGTAGTTATTTTAGCTCTTCTTCCTTTTCCAAGCACAGTCTGAGAATCAAGCAAATTTTCACCAGGCTTTATAATTATTAAATCAGTTCCATGAATTTGGCTCTTTCTTAGCAAAATGGTCCAGCCTTGATAATTCAGATCTTCAGATAGACTGAACAGTCTAATGAACAAAACCAAACTCACAGTTCATCATGTTTATAATTATTATCCATTTCCATCCATTTCATTGCTCGTACAGGATTGGCTGGTATCACTGATAACAAACCAAGACTTTACCAAGAACAACATTAAAGCTGCTTTCAACTTCCTCGAGATGCATATCCTGGTACGTGGAAGTCTGGGACATCAAACAAGAGCGGTCGCTTGGCTGGGTTAGGATCCGTTTCTGCTGTGGGCCGGGTTAAGGAAGTTTTGTATGACTTTCATGGTTCAAAAACCACAAAAAACTGAAACTACTGCCACAAATTATCTTAATATAATTTGATGGGGTTTACTTGATGTAGTTAACCTGAGAATTCTTTACAGAACTCTTTGAACAACAAAACTATTTCAATCATATCGGCTTTAGGAGCCGTGTCAATATTCAGTCTACAGGCCTTCCAGTGGCTCAGTGAAAATATAGGAGGAACTTTGACAAAATATAGGAGAAATATGTATAGGAGGAATTTTTTTATTAGAATATAGAAAATAAAGGAATCTAAAAGACAGGTCACTACTACATTGTAAGTCCCAAACTGGGTAGTTTTCTGGTGTTTATTCAAAATTTTTCCACTGAATGCGGTATAGTGGTGGTGATTGAGGAGACCCCTTTTGCTGCTTCGTTCAACAAGGAGAGATTTCATATTTGCCAAGTGAAGCGAAGTGAAAATGTATTTCCTGATGCCAATTTAACTCATTTCAGGGCATTGGTGAAAGTTTTCAGAAGAAGAGGTCAAAATATAGGAGGTTTTGGCCTACATATTGGAAAATATAACAAAGTCTAAAAAATATAGGAATTATACAAAATATAGAAGTCGCCTGAAGGCCTGCGTCTAGCAGAGGGGTGGTAAATGTACGTAATCTAGATTCCGATCTTCCTCTTTTACAGGAGCTGAGGTGGCCAAGTGGTTTAGAATGCTTGTATTCCCTGCTGGCAATTTGGTGCCAAACTTTGAGGGTGTGGGTTCGAGTCTTGCAAGGGGCTGGCACATCCAGCACAATTATTTGTGAAATAATAGGATGGAGATATGGTTTACAGTTCCCAATATTGGTGATTATTATCCGATGAACAAAAGGATATTTGTGGAGCAGTCTGAAGAGTCCTGTCCCAATACTCATTGGTATACCCATAATGATACATTCACTCACGCCTGTCAAATTGGAAAATAAAACATGTAACACAACATCTAAAATCCTCTACAGCACTTCATAACATCTATTTATATAAATTACAACACATATAAGGGAAGTGGGAAGAGGTGCCGACATACTGACAGAGTCACATGACTTCACAGTATAGTCTTCCAGTTAAACTATTCTAAAGCACATACCAAGAATCTAACGATTCGTGATATGTGTTGTATCTCAGGTACGCTTTTATTGTACCTGTTCATGTGGCAACTTGGATGATATGACCACACGGCCCCTAGCACCGGCAGAAGCGGTATTAGATACAAATCTAGAGAGCTATGATGGAAATGCTCTGACAACTCGTATACTGGTAATTGGTGAGCTGTTTCGCTGTGACAACTCGTACATTGGAGATTGGTGAGCTGTATCGCGTCAGATGTAAATGACGGCAATTAACACAAAAGACTAGTCTGTAAGGCCCGATGTCGACCCAGCATCAACTTCCCACAAATGCCAACATATATCAAGGACCAAAAGGTCTGTACAGGGGGCGGGCATTGGGGACGAAACATCCACCAGCAGAATCTCACTATATACAGGTAAAAATTACAACACATATAAGGGAAGTGGGAAGAGGTGCCGACATACTGACAGTCACATGACTGTATCGTCGTCAGATGAAAATGATGGCATTTAACACAAAAGACTAGTCTGTAAGGCCCGATGTCGACCCAGCATCAACTTCCCACAGCATCAGTCCTGGCTGATGAACAAGCAGTTGATGCCAACAAGCAATAGGTCAATCTCGCTTTGTGATAAGACTTCTGCTCTATGAACACATGAATATTCCCAGCAAAGTCTCAGATAATTAAGCGATGACAAATTAAGTGATGACAAATTAAGTGATGACAAACTAAGTGATGACAAATTGACCATTTGACCTGAAACAGATTGATAAATCGGACTGATTTTTGACAAACTTCTGTTTCATGACCCTATGCATTTTTAATGTAAGTGGTGTACCTATAGGCATACTCAGTTTTGAGATATGACGGTAATAAGAAATCAAAGAGTTGGATGAACAGATGTACATACATGCTAACAATATCAAAAGGAAAATTTTGGTTGTAGTCCATGACCAGATGTGTCCAGTGCAAGTACAGTAAACTAGGATGAAAGCAACTCCGAGAATGGAAGTCATTGTGATATAATATTCTCTATTTCGGTTGTGATTATGCCATTGTCAGTATATAGTCAGCTTTATTAAATGCTAATATACAATAGTATATCACAATGACTTCCATTTTCAGAGATACTTTCATCCTAGTTTATGTTTATTATCTGTGGGAATAATAAAGTAAGTTCAGTAAGAATAGGCCTTATCATACCTTAAATAAGATGGTAATAAGCAGCCAGTTATGAATGAGCAAATTTGACGCAGTGACCCAGAAAACAAGCTGAGTAGCTAGCAGGTCCTCCGCCAAGTAGCCTGTTTGAGAGCATACAGCATATACGCTTCCAATACCTCCTTAAATATAACTTGGAGAATTGATATGTGTATGTGGAAAGAGACGTTCATCTGGAATTGTTGAGACAATTTGAGGAGGTTTGGGAAGCAGTAATGGGTAGTGCAACACTGGAATGTAAGTCTGTAGTTGTATATGGATTTGTGGATGGTGAGGTTTATAAATCGTTGAGTGGAATAGATCAAGATATCGCATTCACAACACAGATGGGTACAATATGAGTGAGTGAAATCAAAGATGGTCAATGGCAGCCATCTTGGATTACATACTACCTCAATGAAAATCAATACCAATCGCTGTCTAACTGATGTGAAACACCGTCTCGAGTTTGAAGTTGATTGGTCAAATTGTTGTCGAGATATCACGTTCACAAGATCCGAGACGGATGGAATCCAATATCGTCAATGGCAGCCATCTTGGATTATGTACCTCAGTGAAAATCAATACCAATGGCCGTCTAATTGATGTGAAGCACATTCTCAAGTTTGAAGTCGATTGGTCGAACTGTTCTCGAGATATCGCGTTCACAAGATGTGGGATGGACAGAATCCAATATGGTCAATGGCAGCCATCTTGGATTATGTACCTCAGTGAAAACCAATACCAATGGCCGTCTAACTGATGTGAAAAACCTTCCCAAGTTTGAAGTTGATTGGTTGATTTGTTTTTGAGATATCGTGTTAACAAGATGTGGAACGGAGTGAATCCAATATGGTCCATGGCAGCCATCTTGGATTACGTATCTCAGTGAAAATCAAAACCAATGGCCGTTTAACTGATGCGAAGCACATTCTCAAGTTTGAAGTGGATTGGTCAAACTGTTGTCGAGATATCGCGTTCACAAGATGTGGGATGGACAGAATCCAATATGGTCAATGGCAGCCATCTTCGATTACGTACCTCATTGAAAATCAATACCAATGGCCATCTAACTGATGTGAAGAACCTTCCCAAGTTTGAAGTCGATTGGTTGAATTGTTCTCGAGATATCGCGTTCACAAGATCTGGGACGGATGGAATCCAATATGGTCAATGGCAGCCATCTTGGATTATGTACCTCAGTGAAAATCAATACCAATGGCCGTCTGACTGATGTGAAGAACCTTCCCAAGCTTGAAGTTGATTGGTGGAATTGTTCTTGAGATATCTCGTTCACAAGATGTGGGACGAACAGAATCCAATATGGTCGATGGCGGCCATCTTGGATTACGTACTTCAGTGAAAATCAATACCAATGGCCGTCTAACTGATGTGAAGCACCTTCTTAAGTTTGAAGTCGATTGGTCGAATTGTTCTTGAGATATCGCGTTCACAAGATGTGGGACGGACAGAATCCAATATGGTCGATGGCGGCCATCTTGGATTACGTACCTCAGTGAAAATCAATACCAATGGCCGTCTAACTGATTTGAAGCACCTTCTCAAGTTTGAAGTCGATTTGTTCTCAAGATATCGCGTTCACAAGATGTGGGACGGACGATAGGACGGACGGAGGGACGGACTGAAGGACGGACGGACAGAAGGACGGACGGAAGGACTGACGGATGGCTAGCATTTCCAAGTCCTCCCACCACTTTGTGGCGGAGGACAAAAATAGGTCAATCTCACTGATTTTCAACAGGCTTCTGTTCTATTAAGCCCACATGCATTTGTCCGTCAATTTGGTGCTCCTATGCATAGTCATTTTGAGACCCAGCAAATTAACACAGTTTGACCTGGTGACCTTAGAAAATATGGGTCAATCCCGCTCATTTTCAATAAGCTTCTGCTCTGTGGCCACATGCATGTGTGCTGTAAGTTTGGTGCTTCTAAGGAATATTCATTCTTGATATAAGGTAGTAATGACATATGAAGGGATGGACAGATGTACATGATGCCGACAATACTCCAGGGTCAATTTTGGTAAAGGGTAAAAAATTAAACATTTATAAACAATGTTTCTATTTGTTACCAAATCAAACCTGCTTCAATTCATGCCATTAATCTCCGTCAGGAAGATGATACAACCGTAGAAAACGGAAGTTAAAACTAAAAGTTATCTCCCCTAGGAGAGAGTTGTCTGCCCCTAGGAGAGCTCTCCCATTCACCCCAGTGGATTACTATAAAGGCTCTGCTCAAATCATTCTAGTCCTCTTTCTCATTGTAATAACCGAGACCTGTAGTGTGCAAGGCCGCAGCATGAGGGGAAGGAAGGGAGGGACAATCAAATTGAAGCAGGTTTGATTTGGTAACAAATAGAAACATTGTTTATAAATGTTTAATATTTGATTCCCAAATCGTAAACCTGCTTCAATTCATGCCACAGTACCAACATATGGAGGTGGGAACCTCGGACTTGTCGTAACTCCTATAGCAGGCTAGTAATCGCTGGGATGACACAGACATGGGTATAAACATGAGACATTAACACTCAACAAGTTGAACCCTGGTCAAAGACGTAAAGGGTAATTCATGGAGTTGATACAATAGTACTTATCTGAGTGTCTCCATCCATGTAGCTGTGCTCGTGGTGTGGTACACAATTCCACCAAGTTGAAAGGAAACCCGGGGCATGATAGGCAACAGAAGGTCCCCTTGGTAGGCACTGTATGTCGTGGGGGGGAATCAGCCACTGCCCTTGCATACAGGGAGATCCTTGGTCCGACCATTAAGAACGGGGGGAGCGAATCACTGCCCGAAGCTTAGAGGGTAACCAAGTCCACACCACTCTCAGTCCACAAGCAGCCTCAGGTCAACTCACCATACTTGGAGTGATGAAGGATGCGTTGGAGTTGACCATGCTTGCTCCCTGAATCAGCACTACGCAATTGTCAACTCTCTGTACTTGATCTTGTTACTTGACACCTGTACTTGATCTTGTTACTTGATCTTGTGAGTTGAGCGTAGGTGACCCAGCTGAGATCATCTGGGAGGAAGTCAGTTCAAACTGAAATGACAAGCAAAACTGCAGTAAAGTCAAAGATTAAAAGTCAGAATTGTGTCAGGTCTAAAATGATGACTTAAGAGATAGCGGCTGCCAAACTGACCTATTACTACTGAGTAGATAACATTTATATCCAATAATTTTTAAGATAACATTTATATCCAATTATTTTTAAGATAACAGTCTCTCAGTAAGGTACAATTACTAGTGCTGGAAAAAGGTCAGACTGTGCGAGACACGAATCCACGTCCTCAGATTTCGATACCAAATCGCCAGCAGAAACAGCAAACGGACCAGACCACACGGCCGTCTCAGCCTCTATCTAAAATGATCACAGGCATGACAATAAATCTCAACAAAAGAACCCTGGTCGGTAATGCAGAGGGTAATTATGGAGTAGTAATAGAAGATACTTATCTAACTTATCTTTTGAGTGTCTTCCTCCATGTAGGAGGGATGACACAGACATGGGCATAAACATGAGACATCAACAGTGAACAAGTGAAACCCTGGTCAGAGACGTAAAAGGTTAAATCATGGATAAGAAATAGTAGTACTTATCTTGAATGTCTCCATCCATGTAGCTGTGCTCGTGGTGTGGTATGCAACTTCTACCAAGATGTCAGAATCCTCTGCCCCCAGGGCTGCTAGGTCTTCTTGGTAGGCATTGTATGTCACGTGGGGCTAAGCCTATCGGTCGGAGCATACATGCAGATACTTGGCAGTACCTTAAAGGTCGGGTGAAGCGTAAACTGTCCGGGCTTAGAGGGCGCCAAGCCACACCATTCTCAGTCCACAAGCCGTCTTACGTCCAACTTCTCAACTTGGTTCTTGAAGCGGAGTAGGTCTTGTAGGATGCCTAGGAGTTGACAGCGGTTGCTCCCTGAGTCAACTCTACGCCAGTTCTTTATCTTGTGAGTTAAGCGTAGGTGACGCAGCTGAGATCATGCAGAAGGAAGTCAGTTACAACCTGAAAGACACAAGTAAAACCGCAGTTAAGGTAAAGATTAAACTCACCATAGTGTCAGGCCTCTTAGATTGATGATTAGAGAGCTCATGGTCGACTATCTGACATTTCTTCCTTCATAGATGATCATATTGAATGTGGACACATGATATAATTGAGAGATGAGATGAGATGATACAGCAAGATGGCTGCCTTGCTGCAATGGTGACAATTTTGCACCCCCCCCATCTTTTTCTGAAATTACTTACCACGTGCTGGGTAGCCACCAGTGGCCCGAGCGTGGTCACACTATCTGATTGCACCGACATATCTCAGATAGAAATTTGTGAACATGGAGTTTTCTGTCCAGGCACAAGACTGGACAATGTCATGGAGGGACAAGTTCTTCCATCAAGGCCATGTGTAGCGATGGCACGAATCTCATGGGAAGAAGCAGTATACAGTAGCGGGGAGGCGTCAATGGCCACGCGTCAATGGTATTTTTCGTAATGTCATGCATTGCAGACGGGCGAAAACGACAGAAATAACAGGCGCCGAGAGCCGCGAACGGAATCGGTACGAGTAAGATAGTGGCGAATGGCTCGAACAGGGCATAACAAAGAGTCGTCTTCGAGCCCATGTACGAAGTCTGAAAACGCAGGGATAGAGTACGACCGTTGAGCGCACGGACCTAAGCGAACAGACTCATTTTGGCGATAAACTCCGGAACGGAACGAAAGGAAAAAGCGAGACCAATCTGCCGTCCCAGTCATGGAAGATCTCACAAAAGCATGAAGTTTAGACACTCTAGACGCCAAAGCAAAAGCCGCCAGAAAAACCGCCTTGTAGGACACAGCTTTAGAGAAGCGGATAGAAAGGGTTCAAAGGCGGACGAATCAAAGCACACAGAACCACACCGATATCCCATTTCGGTAACAGTAGGCGAGTACGTCGCGACTGTAAGGCGAAGGCGCGAATAAGCGCAGAGATATAATCGTTAAGGCTAATGTCGGTACCAGAGGTAAGACGTAACACCCTAGCCAGAGCAGATCCATACCCTACAATGGAGCTAATATGAAACTTCCTATCCCGGTGAAGATGAAGGAGGAAGTCAGCAACGAGGGAAATAGAGACAGAGTCGGGATCGGCATAACGTCCTCGGCACCAGGACAAATAAATCCGCTGCAGAGACCGAACCCGTAAAAAACGAACGTAGTGAGTAAGGTCCTGCATAGAAATGAAAAGCCCTAAGATGATGACAGAACCATAATGTCAAAGTCTAACAACTGGTGCAACCGTCTATATGGGAATAAAGTACTTGATGGAGAAAGTCGACAAAACTGTCCCCCAAGTACACCACGAACAACCATTGTGTCGTTTAAGCACAATCCTAAGGTAAACGGATCTCAACACAAAATGTTGTGTGTTAAAGTCAACATGGTTCTGAGTTAAACAAAAATCAACACAAAACTGTGCTGAATTCAATTACAAGAGTCTACCGTCATTCACAATCCAGGCGACGACCATCACTATCCACGTCCATAATCCAAAGACCTATTCCATTTTCCATATAACAGTATTAGACCAAATACTGTTGATTCCAACACAATTTTGTTATCTCAACACAAAACCGGAATCAAAAATGCTTGAACAAAAACTCTCTTCGTAGTGCAACGACGCACCTAAGTAAATCACCATGTGAAAAACCCGAGAGGAACTGATACAAATGGAAGGATGACGCTAAACAGACGGACTTCCACTCCCGCCGACGACCGACGATGGAGCATCGAAGGAAGTGCCGAAAAAAAAAAACGAAGATGAATGGATATAAAATATACATCTCGCAAATGAAGCAATGACGTGAAACACGGCGTTATGGCGTACCGGAACGTGGAAAAATGAGAGAAACGTTGTGTGTGATAAACAACGTAGTGATTTCCGCATTCGCAACATAATGTACATACATGCTCATAATAGAGCAGGATACAAACTTATAAAAGTACACGACGTAACGGCGAGAAACGACGTACAGGTGTACGAGGACAACGAGACGACGTAATGTAACGTCGTAAAGGTGCGAAGCGAGAAAAGAGTTGCAACACAGAAACCCCGAATTCGATTGTAATTATTTTCCTTCTTTTAGAAAATAGAAACGCAGTAGAGAAGAACACATTAAATGTTCCTAGCGCTAATCACACGTAAGCTGAATGGGCTAACTGGTATTATGGATCTTTGTGTCAGTGAACATGAATACTGTGATAGTGAACATGATTACATTATGACCTCTCCCGATGTAATTTGTCTCCTGTACATGAAAAGCAGTACTGGAGTTTTATATGGAGAGAATATTCACATTTACAAACAATGTTACTATTTATAACCCAAAAATAGTCACACCACCGACATCCAGAACAAAGAGATTTCAACGTAAGCGAGAAATATCCTCAAAGAAATTTAAAATTCCCGAAGAGAGGAAATACATTTAAAGTCTCTCGTCGGCAGGAAGGTAAGGTTATTAAAAAATTTAGAATTTGAAATGACCTAGCACGAACAAGTTGTCGAGAAGCAGAAACGGTAAGTACATTACTAAAGAGCAGTATGATGTTCTTGTAGACTGTACCAGTAATCAAGAAGACTTCACGAATTTGCGTGTCATTCCATATCGTCGAACGAGAGTATTTCTAAAGATTTTCCGGAGAAATACACTCACCCTCACGCTAACAATTTTAAATTTTCTCAGAGAGAAGAAAATAAAAAATAATGCTCAACTTCATCTGAATTATAAGCGTAATACAGTATACAGATGGGACCAACTTGGTGAGAAACAAACAAAACACAATGCAAATAACAGAATTTTGTGTTTCAAAGAATAGCACACTTTCACAATAAACAATGGGTGAATAGGTTTACTCACTCACGATAAACCAACACGTGATCTCTTTGTTGTTCGACACACCCTCAATTACATAAAGAGATCAGTAAAGACGCTCATTAAAATGCAACAAAATGGTCGTAGTAAATAGGGTTGAATTGTGGTTACGTACACAAATGCAACAATCACGTAAACATGAAAGACAGATAAAACCTCTGTAAGTTCTCTCTTGAACACAGGATATCAAAATCACATAATAATACTTGATATAACAAGAGAATTACCTTTTTGGTAGGACCAAAGAATTGAATGCATGAAGGTGAACAACTACCAAAAACTGCAAGTCCGAACAAAAGATACAACAACAACATGGAACATTGACGGACTGCTAATAAAGAATCGGATTTCCCCGGCGGGGAAAAAACTCCCGCGTCAGAACGAGGATAGTATTCACAATACTCGTAAAGATTTATACAACAAATCAATGGATAAAATCGTGAATCAACGAAACAAAAACCTGTTCGTTTATAGCACAGATCACAATAGGCTCACATACTGACCGACAAACAAAACGGAATGGTGAGAGCCAATAAAAGCCCACATCAAACACAGCGGGCCGAAACTCATTGTTTGTGTGGAGACGCAAATTGAATACACACTGCCCTAATGCAGGACTGTGTTATTAGTTAAGCATGAGATTTCATAAATACTTTTAGAAAAACATCGTCAGACGATCATTTCAAGATATAGAAAAATCAAGACTAAAATTTTCAAATCTCCGACAAGCAAAATAATTTTAGCGACGTACGTCCGAAGACACTAACACGTGGCTGACTCAAGCGAGTCCAACATTCGCCCCGACAACCTCCATAGATCGAGAAACGGATTAAATAAACTATGTTTAGATATAACCCGCAACGGAGAAATTGACACACGACGATGTTTATTTGCTTTCTTCCTTTTTAGAAGAAACATGTGGTAAACCGATAGAAAGGCGAAAATAACAGGTGGCAAAGAATTCTTTTGTCTGACGGAGACAATGGAATGCATCGGCAAGACCGACTTGGTCTTTGTTAAGCCGGACAATGGAACGGGTTTGGTAGAGACCCCAGACAATGCAGCACCGGTACAGGTCAAACTGTCTAACAGCCGAGAATTATCTCCCTGTAGAATAGTGCCACTGGGAGGAAAATATACCGACGCGGGTGAAACTGGACCTTGAATACTCTGAGATAAATCCAAGCCAACTCGGTCGAGAACCTCAATACATTCATATCATTGACCAGGGAAATTTCCAATACCCGTCTGTCGACCTCCGAAATAGACGGGTCATCACACGCATGTAAAAGGTAAGCACGTCGAGCTTGGGCATAATTCCTCCAAGTGGACGGGTCCCATAACACACATTCGGTGCAAGTAGATTGCCGATAACACAACTCTTTGCAAGCAAAACAAACCGTGTGGGCGTCCAAACGGGACAACACTTGCCCACACGAACTACATGCATTAGAAATCGGAACTTCAGACATCACTAATGAAAGAATTTCCGACAAGAAAGCAACACAAGTCAATCACTAATAAAGGATACACCAGCGTTACAACTACAACAACACAGGCTGTATAAACACTTCTTCCTTGATGTGTACTGGTCGAGGTACAACAGAGAAAAGAGGACTAGAATGATTTGAGCAGAGCCTTTATAGTAATCCACTGGGGTGAATGGGAGAGCTCTCCTAGGGGCGGACAACTCTCTCCTAGGGGAGATAACTTTTAGTTTTAACTTCCGTTTTCTACGGTTGTATCATCTTCCTGACGGAGATTAATGGCATGAATTGAAGCAGGTTTACGATTTGGGAATCAAATTGAAACATTTTAAGCAAGAACACCCAGAATAGCCTACAGCATATGGCAAAACCTACCCATTGTTTCAAGAACAGTGCTGCTCACAGAATCTCAGATGTGTCTAATCAAACTGAATATAAAGAACTTACCGTTGATAGCATCCTTCTGCCCATGATATGCTGCCTCAAACAAATGGTCCGACGTCTTCTCAAACTATTTTATCAGTGAAAAATGTTTCTTTAGTGAGATGAGCATACAAAACAACTAAAATATCAATATTCGGTTTCACCACCATACAGTAACTAGAGATTCAGCATACCTTATTACAGAAATGTTAATCTCTGTTTAGAAGCATTTTGACAGTGCCTTGAGTTCCATCAATGGAAGAGTTACCATTTCAATTGAAAGAAATATCTGTGCTTTCGATGACTGTACTGCTGCATTTTATTTCTTTTCTATAAAATAACCTCATGTTTTATCAACAGATCCCAAAGTGAACATGTCTGAAAATTGATGGTTGCCAAACACATCCAAGTTCAAATTGTTAAGTCACACCCAGGGAGACAATCTCAAATCACACTAAGGGAGACAAATCACACTCAGTAAGACTAATCACAGTAAGGCAGCCCGTCATAAATCCATGGATCACACCAAGGGAGCCAATCATAAATCCATGTATCACAGCAAGGGAGACAATCAGAAATCCCTGTATCACCATGATCACAGCAAATGAGATAATCTCCAATCACTTGGAGGGAGACAATGATGCATTCAAAGATTACACCAAGTACATGTGCTGATAAACCATTTTAGAAATATATATTCAGGATTAATATGGGATATAACTTACAGAAGCCAACATGAGAACACTTTCTTTCATCTTGGCCAAGCCAAACCTGGTGATACCCAACACTTCACCCTGAAGACAATATAGATCATACAAGTGACAGTCTTATATGATGAAAAAAGAAACATCAGTATTTAAATAAATTGACCAATTTGTATTAGTTTACGCAAGCAGAACACCTTCACAGCTGAACTCCTTTTATTGTTCTTCAAAATTGACATTACATGTACCTAAATCTAACAAGCCAGTGTTCTGAGACTTCATAGAACAGCTGTAATATTGGTATTTCATAGTGATCAGCTGTCAACTGGCACAATGCACAGGCTGTGACTATTCAAATATGGAACAACTACCTTCATGTTCACATTGAACTCTTACCAAGAATTATATATTTATATATTATCTACAACAAACCTACCTTGAAGGTCATGAGGTCAGCGAGCAACATGACATGTCGAATGTCTATACTCATGCCGTGGTTGACCATGGTATAGACGATCTCATTCATAATGGTGGTACGAGCTGCCTCAATACCCAGGGTCTTCTCCATCTCAAATGTGTTGTTAGATGAAGTGTGGCTACCCTTTACTCCTGTACGATACGATTGCAGAAGAAATATATGCTATGACAAGTTTATAAAGATTTTTTTTCTTCCATTTAAGCCCTGAAACGAGCCACTGGGCATTCATTGTTCTGACTAAGATTTTACAGTATACCCTTACAATGCTCACATAGCCTGGGTGTTAGGGTAGCAAAAATTATGTATAAAGATCGGATGTAACATCTAACCCCTTATATTTCTTATTTCAATATATTTGGGGAATACTAAAAGAAATAGATTATATATAATCCCGCCCCTCCCCCTAAAGGACAAGCTACTCGCTTTGAGTATTCAGATTTGTCAATTACAACATCATGTAACGCACTGTTGATAAACCTTATGTGTCAGTCTAACACTATAACAGAGTTACCTCCCCCTTGTCCAGGATTATCACACAGTAGGGTTTACCGCATGAGAGGAATGTTGTCTAACCCAAACTAAGTTGCCGTAATCATAAATAGAGAATGGATGTTGATGGGAAGGGATAATGTTAAATATGGAACGTGTAAGTTTGATATGTTTAATGTTGAATATTACATTCGCAGAGAAATATAGGTTTTGCGTTTATCATTTTGATGCGTGTTATATTATTGTTCCACATATAATACGAAGCTGCGCATCTGAAAAAAACCCTCGGTTCTGTGCACCAGCCATTCATAATGTATTCAATTTGAACCAAGATGTCAGGAACACCAAGCAGTCAAGTGACAAATATATACAGCTTATCAAAAATTTTGCAATTAGAAATGGCCCCAAAGATTCCCGTCCAATAAGAGAAACCGGTATTCATTATATAAGTCTCTTGATGCATCAATGATGTATACCAAATTTTACATTGAGCATTTGAATGGTATCAGAGCTAGAGATCATTAATGATTTCGCATAAATTAAAGTTGGTCACCCATCCTTCCTGCCACTCAGAGGAACTGATGTGGTTATTCATTCATGCAAGTCTCTTCATACATCGATGCTGTATACCAAGTTTCGTACAGAACACTTAAATGGTATCAGAGATATACATCATTAAAAATTTTGCATAAATTAAAGATGGCCACCAAGATTTCCACCCAATCAGAGAAACCAGAACTGTCGTTTATCGTAAGTCTCTTGATGCATCGATGATGTTTACCAAATTTTACATCGAGCACTCGAACGGTATCAGAGATAGAGATCATTAAAGATTTTTCATCAATTAAATATGGACGCCACCCCCCTCCACCGAATCAGGGAAACTGATTTGGTCATTCCTCTGAAGTTTCTTGATGCCTCGATGATCTATACCAAGTTTCACACTGAACAGCAAAATGGTACCCGAGATACACAAGATTAATGTTTTCGCATAAATTAAAGATGGCCACCAAAGTTTCTAACCAATCGGGTCCAGATTCAATAGGGTCACGAGCATATGGAAGTGCACTGCAAGTTCGGTGTGCCTAGGGTAAGTCGTTCTAAAGATATCTTGGTAACGAGTAAGCTGTGATGGTTTCGCATAAATTAAAGATGGCCGCCGGGGTTTCCAACCAATCGGGTCCAGATTCAATAGGGTTCTGGGTCATGAGCATATGGATGTGCACTGCAATTTTGGTGTGCCTAGGGTAAGTCATTCTAAAGATATCTTGGTAACGAGAAAGGTGAAACGGACAGACGGACGGACGGACGGACAGACAGACGGACGTATTGGCCGAGGGGTAAAAACAAATTCATTTGAAGATCTCCCAAAAATGAGCTGTGTGACCTTAAAACGCCATAACTTGAGAAACTAGCAGACATCTATGAGGACAGTTTTAATTGTAGTTTGAAGTTTCTCGTATAGTTACCTTGTGTGGCCATGACAGCCCGAAGGTTATTTCCCTCTACTAACAATTTATACTGGTCACCCTTCTTCTCATCCGCATGTATCACAGCCCTGGTCACACTGAGAATACCCTGACAAACAACAAACACGATTCATAAACTCAAACGTGGACATACAAGAGAGTAAGGAATCAGTCCACACTTGCAATGTTTGTCGGTATATCCACTGCAGGCATCAGACAAGGTATTGGAATTTGCCTGAAAAAATTCTGAACACTGTTCCACAGGTTATGTTTGAGTATAAAACTCTATAGGTTTAAAACAATATCATAGAATGATGTAAAAAAAACAAAAAACTTTTATGCAACAGAGGATTATATGTTCATTATAATCACCTTGATCATAACAGCTGGCAGGTCTTTCTTCAACTGCTGCATCACATAGTACATTGAACTCTTACTGGTCTCTGCTGGCTGTATGGTCAGTATGGTGTCACTGTACACTTGGACATTCTATCCAATATAACATACAAACAGGGTTATTTGGCCAAATCCAACAATTTTTCAAGACACCAAAACACATGTTCAATTTTAGTTCTGTAATTTTCTTTTTTTTCCCAATTCAGTTATTTGGAATATTAAAACAGGACATATTTCTGATGAAAAAATATCTTCTGTGTGACAGAATTTATCAATCCTACACACATATCTTTTCACCAAGAAATACAGTCAGCCTATAAACATGTGTAGTGGCTACCTTACTAGTATTTATCAATGTAGGTAATAGTCTATATGTATATCAATAGCATTTTATCAAGTATTATTAACAGATCCAAGCATACCCCAGGTTTGATTCGTAGTTTAGAAGCACAAAGGGAGTCCTTGATAGATGCTGACGAAACCTCAAGCTGAAATAGATAATAAAATCAAGTTAAACAAACTTCTCATTACTTTAATCCATGCTAACATTGCCCTAAAATGAAAGTACTGTATATCTATCTCTTAATTTCAGCAAACATTGTTGTGAGAATTGATTTGCAGCTTAAATACTTTAATTTCATGTTTCAGACTGAATGAGTCTAAATAAAAAATTAAAACTGAGACAGATCTTGTATTCTGACAAAATGTTCAACATCATTAAGTTACAGGATATAAAATACCTCCAAAACCAAATATCTACTTTCCATAACAGCATACCTTTAGAAGTGTAATCCTGTCCAAGTCCAGTTTGATGAGGATAAAGCAATCATCTCTGAGGTAAACTTCCTCTAAATATTCTGTCACCTGTGAAAATGTAGAAATATGTCAAATAAATCATGAACAATAATTAGCCAAGAGGAAACATATATTGCTAAATCTTCCAATCTCCCCAAATCATATTTGATTAACATGTATATGTGTGATCATCTGTAGAAGTCTGTAATTTGGGGACAGAATGGTTGAACATGTAGGGATTAATGGTCCCAAGGTAAATGGTGGCCTCAAATGTCCATTAACCTGTTCACTGTTGATGACGTGCAGTGCACGTCACTGCTTTCTCTCCACATTCTGTTTATGATGTGCAGTGTACATCCAAGTTGGTAGTCTTTGTATGACAGTGCAGTTATGTCCGAAGGCGTATTTCTATGCATTGAGAGACCTGCTGATCAAACGAGAAGGGAATTCCCTCAGGCTGATCCCCAAATGCCATTTGCTATTATTTTGACATCAAAGCATGGACGACACAGTGAAAGGGTTAATATCATTTTCTAGCACCCAAATAACCAGAAACCTGAATGTGTATTTTCAATATTGATAAATAATCAACATAAAATTATCCAATTTCGGGAATAAAATACAATTTCAAGTAATTGCAAATTTGTGGTGTAAACACTCTAAATTATATTAACTCTCTGAAATTCTTCTAAATGATAGAATTATTTAGAGTGGACTATGCCCACCTCTCCGAGTGTGGTTTTCTCTATGCGACCTTTGACCATCCTGGCAAACTCTGGGTCATCATCTACCTCTAGCTGAGCTGTTATAATGGGAGTACTGATGTTACGGGAGGCATTGATAATCTCCTTTATACGAGGGACACCCTGAGTAATGTCTGACATACACAGTTAAGGCTTCCATCTTAATGTGCAAAAATGTGCCATGGATGCTCGAACCATGATAAATAAATATAGTATTACCCACAATATCCCCAAGTAAATGTTAGATTGTCAGCATTCCTTCATTGTGGTAGAATTGGCTTGAAATTTGGAGAACCAATCCCATTCCAAAAGCTTTATTTCTTTTCAGTTCATATTTTCTTTTTCTATTCTCTTTCAGTTTATAACTAGAACTCGTGGACTTCGAAAGACTGCCGTTATCTGTGTGATTTTATGGTTTTGATGTTTGACTGTGATCTTTAGAAATACATAGTTTTTCCTATTTCCCAAAATTTGATCATGTGTATAGGTTGTGTTATGTGTAATGCTTTAGTTACCTTTGACAGTCATAACAGGATGAAAGGTACGAAGCACAATAATTTTATAATTTATCCCATTAATTAATTTGATGCTTCAGAGTAAATTTTAATGAAAATCAGAGCGTCTGAAGTCCACCGACATTGAAACTACTGATTTGGCTTGGAACCTCAGTACCCAGCATGGAAAGCAATCTCGAGTGATATCCTCGTTATCCACATACCAAATCTGCGTTCAGGTTTTTGAAAGTTACCGTCCAGAAGTAACTATTTTTTTACTTGTCTTCCTGGTACTTCAGCTTGTCACCCCTTCTGAATTTTTTTTTTTATCACCATACTGTCATGTATTCCAACTAGTTTCTCCATTTTTTTCATGCATTGTAGAATTTGAACACACGTTTTTCTTCCCTCGATCGGGAGACGTTGACACGGACAGATTTATCTCCTTCCTCTAGCTCTGCATTGCCAAGATCAATGTCCTCACTTCATGATCTTGATCATCATCCTAATGCATGGCACGATCATACGTAGCAACTTCTGCTCATAGCCATGCAGTAATGGGTGATATCCGAGTATATTAGGGCATTTCCCAATTGGTCACATCCGATTGGTCCCGTGAGATCCGACAATGGCGCAATCACATTCATAAAACGAAGACACACCTCCAGAAAGCCATCCACTGAAATGATCTCTTGGTGGGCCTCGAAATGCCCCTATCACAAAATAAAAAGCATATCATTTTCCTGTGAACTGTCGCCGATTTTATTTTTTTGAAATAGGTAAGGTCGTTTGTAATATGATTTTTCTTAAGAAAAACAAATAAGCATGCTCCATTAGAGTGAGAACTAAAGTAGCTGATTCGCACAACTTCGTTTTTGTCTCGCATAGAATCCCCTAGTCTTGCGCCTCTGCACTCAAGTGAGACTGACATGTCTGAAATGCCCAGGTCAAAATATTTAAATACAGATAATTTCATTGGCTCGTTTAAATGCGGCGGGCATGTGACTTGATGCTTCAGGAACAACTTTCGAACAGGATTATGTCCCTCCAGAAATATATCCTTTGCAGCCGAGAGGTGGCATCATGTGGAATACATGCCGAATCATAGCGTTGAGCTAAGGACAGTCTTAAGCGAAACGTGAAATCCCCTCAGCATGCTAAGATGGATGTTGACTCGGTGGGCTCATTTCTCTCACCAGGGAGTTCAGTGAAACATGTCAACAAAAGATTCAATTATGAGATTAAATTTGTTGGAACGATATTTTCTTAAATATCATAACAGCAGGTTGGGGGGGGGGGGGGGTTAGCCACTTTTTCATCTATGTTAGTATTAAACCCAGAATAAAAACTTGAATTTGAAAAATAGAATTTTTGAGAAATTTTGAAATTGAGTTTTGCCCCAAACAATTGTTTTTTATCGATGGGGAAACACGCACAAAAAAAAAGAGTGTTATAGTGGATAAATATTGAATTCTTCAAGAGATAAGTCGAGTTCCCAAATGAAAATGTCGTGACAAATAATGAAGCAAAATAATTGTTGTTGTTGTTGTTGTTCCTTCACTAAGATCAACTCGCGAGTGCTACGTTTAGCGTGTCTGGAGCAAGTCAAAATCGACACGGGCAACGCAACGTTCATGTTCATGTGTTAGCTGCCCGTGTTGGCAAGCACGATTTTGTTCCGATTAAAATACTCAGTGACAAAGTTTAATTCGGCTTTTATTCTCCACCATAAAACGATCAATCCGCTCGTTCTGGTTATCGAATTGCTCTTGCCAGGCATGAACACTTGATAGAAATACAGGCCAGATCGTGCCATCAATCTAGTGCAGTTCTTTTTATTTATCCATTAGTTTTGCCTTTCAAGCTTCGCTAACCACAGCGCCCTCAACGAGCAGATTAATTACATAAAGGGAGATCACTTTCAAGAAGCTGTCGTAAAAGTCTCGCGAGAGCCCATTTGACAGTATGCGCAAAGAGATTTCCGCGCAGTTTTTTCGGGGGGATATTGCATTTTCAGCTTCCGGTTTAGAATGTTACACAAACAATTTGGGCTTGAAAAACAGACTTCCATTTATCTGAGACAGCCCAAATTGGTACGAATTTCTAGTTCAATATCTTCTCCACATTTGGCACTGTGACGATAAGTCTCAACTCTGCTTTGTTTTTTCGCAATCTTGCGGACAAAGCGATTTTGGCCCCCATGAGACCAAGCTGATGCAATAAGACTGCGACGCTTCGCGGCAGTCTTAATAACCACACATGAGAAGGATACTCATAGAAGCAACTCCAGCGAAATGGAAAGTCTTGAGGGTCATCTGTGTACCAGGCTCTCCAATACTCTGAGCACAAATTGCACCGACTGCTGTTCCTGTAATATCACAGCCCCAACAAATGTAAATGTTGTAAAAATACATGCTGCAACACCATATCCAGACAAAGTAGCATACTAATACAGCATGGCAGCATTATAGAATAAATGTTGTGTGGTTTCTCGAAAGTAATTAACAGCCTGATAATGTCACATTATATAAGACAGGCAAAGCTTAGAAGAATCATCATCCCCTTAGCTCCAGGCATCAAAATATACATTGTTCACCAGTGCGAGAATTGGCTGGAGCGGGATGTTTCTAAAGAGAAATTGAGGTAGTATAATTAACCATTTTGAGATGATTAGTGGCAAAAGGTATTCAAATTTGTACCATTGTGTGGTAATATACTGTGAAGATAGTACCAAGAATTAGAGAACATTTCCTTCACCTGGCTCAATCTTGGATCTCATGTATTTATTCAGACAGCACTGCAAGAAACGATCCACCTGAGAAGGTGTCACTCGCTCTAGTTCTTGAAACACTACAAAATTGAACACCAAATATTCGAAGTTAACATGAGCCTCATCATTCCTAGTACACATACGTGAAAATAATTATTAAACATTTTCTTTGTGAAATGAGTCTGAACCGTTTAGACGGTCTTCTGTTTCATAGATGTCAGAACTATGGGAAAGTTACAACTTTGTCAGTGTTCAAATAATAGTAACTTTCCAATGCAGAGGCACAGAGAACTAGATTTATCGCATTCCGTGGGTTGAAGTAGGAGTATTTGCATAAGGCGACCAGATGGTGCCATTGTCCATGTCAGGCAATTAAGCTGATAATAACCATTGCTGCATCATCAAAACATTCAGATATCATGATTCAACAAAGATAAGGTGACTTCATTTCAATGTTACAGTCACTGGTATGACCGAAATTGTCAGTGCTACCATCTTGTGGGCTTTGGCAAGAATTTTGACCCACTGGAAACTCGAGACCTTTACGTTTATCCAGTGTCGATGACCGATTTAAGCAATACCAGCTGACAAATAATCATACAGGATTTGCCGGCAAAACCACATGTGACATTCAACCACTGACCTTTAGGTGATGATATTATTCAATTGACTGCATGTTTCATGAAAATTTTGCTACATTGAATCAGAAAGTTGGTATTCCCTTTGATCTGGAGTAGATTTTTGGAGTACATTTCGATGAACTCATAATTTGCTGCAGCACATGCATCTGAGGTAACAATGGCGACCCAGCTGGCGATGATCAGCAATATGTGTTTTCGTTGCCGGCTTGTTGTTGCTTCCGCTTGCTGTCAACACTGGCGAGACTGTTTTATTATTGGCAACACCGGTATCGCCAGTATTGCCGGATAATTGTAAAGGCCCTCGAGTGTCTATTGATCAGTGACTGGCCAAGTTTAAGACAGAAGTTATGAATCCCCTAAGGGGAGTATTTTAGTTCTCACCTGGAATGAAGTCATCAGGATCTTTGTCTAACAGATCAAACCTCTGCCATTCCTTGTCCATCTTCTTACCATAGGACTTGATAAAATCCCTGTAAACACAGGAATATCACAGTAAATCATGGGATGCAAACAACACAATTGTCAAATACTAGTCATTTATCAAATGGGGTATTTACAGACTTCAAATTGTAAGTTGAGTTTAGAACAAGCTGGCAGTTAAATATCACTGATACATTAGTAATGATCTTTACATGTTTACAGTCACTGTGGCATTTTGGACACAACCGTCACAAACATTAATTGTTAGTGAGTGAGTGAATATAATTTAACATCGCTTTCAACACTATTTCAGTGATATCACAACATTGGGTACTATTCCTTCACACCCGGGAACCCTTGCATGGGTAGGGTCCTATTCCTTTTTACGCCCAGGAACCCCACAGGCGGCGTCCTATTCTTTTCGACACCCGTGGGCTTCAGTTAGTCGGCTCTCACAACAAGCTCTCTGAGGAGCTGAGGTCTATAGATTACAATGACCTGAGGTGTTAGGTTTCAAACAACCTCAACCTCTCCATGTGAACTGAAGTTTGTGACCATTCAAACAATATATCACAAATATGTGGATTATGACAGGCCAGGCCTAGATAATGAGAAAATGTTACTATCATGCCTGGGAATGAAGGATGAGTCAAAAAGTATTAATAATTTCGGAATAGGTAAAAATATTCATTTCAAACAAATGTATAGCTGTATATGCAGTCCATGAGTGCTATGTTGAGAAACAATGTAAAGAGAGAACACATTTTTTTTATATTTAATTGAGTATGCCAGTTTACTTACTTGAGCTCTGTGATGAAATCTTCACTGCAATCCTCAAATTTCTTTGTAGTCAGACTTGTCTCCACCATATTGACCAGTGCTGATCCAGACAGAGACTTCTCCGCTCGTACTTCACACATCATGTTAGCCTGTAAGACAGGAGTAACCATTCAAATAAATAACACGAGGCAGATCTGTTACAGAAAAATTAGAGTCTGCATTTAAATTTTTTCTTTGGGAGACCTTTCTTAGTTAAAAATGGATAAAATTTGAAAGCAATGATTCATCCTGTTTTCGTTTAAAAAAAATTTTCTGGGTTTGCTGCTCACACTCATTCCTCAATGTGACATCTACTCAAGAATTTTTAAATGTAAGAATCTTATCTGCACTAAGAAGCTTGTAAAAAAAATTCATTCGAGAAATATTGAGATATCCAAGAGTTATCTACCCTGATGCCATCCATGACTCGTTTGAAATCCACTGGTCTGTCCTTGCCCTCCATGACAGCGGGGTCAAGGCCATCTGCCCCATAGATAAATTGTACAATGTCTCCAGTGGAGGTGCGTACTGTGAGATCATACTGGGAACCCAGGTCTTCTAGTGACTATGGGGGAAAATAAAACATATTCGTGTAATCAATCAATGAACTGAATCCTATATGGATATATTCAATGCAAGGATAATTTCATTTGACTTCCTAAAAGAATTATTCTATTGTGTGGAGCATTTTTCGCAGCATATTTGCAGCTTTGGCAGTTATCAAAGTAGATTGTATCATTATGCAGAGGTGGAAATCTTCTAGTATTAAAATAAAAATATTGCACCCTCCCATACATCATATTATTTTTCCAATAGAACTTACCAATCAAATTATTTTATGGAGCTGTATGGAATTGTTGATTCTATATGGATGCAGCACAAATGCCTTACTAAGGTATAAGACCCAGACTTAAAGAGCTATGAGACAGCTGGAATATTACACTGTGCTCATTGACGAACAAAATGAAATTACTGTAAGCACAATTACCATCTCAATATCTTCAATGGATCTATCAGAAATGCCCCTATTTGGAAGTTGTATTTGAGATTCACATGTATTCATTTAGCATTTAGGCTTTTTGGTAGATCGCTCGTCTAAATATTAATGTTTGTTTATCTTTACACCTCGTATCAAGCAAATTTATACCTCGTATAAAGCAAAAGATAGCGGATCAGATATTTTTAATCTTTTTACTGTTGATAAACTGCAGTAGCGTGCACGTCACTGCTTTCTCTTCTCATTCTGTTCATGACGTGCAGCGTACGTCCATGTTTGTAGTCATTCTATGACAGCACCGTTACATTGGCGGGCTATTTCTATGCATTGAGAGACACGCGGATCAAACGAGAAGGGAATTCCGTCGTTACTTGCGAATCCCCCAATGTCACTTCCTCTTAGTTCAACATCAAAGCATGGATGACAAATCTATGCGTACAGTATTCTCGTAAATGCCGCGACATGGCAGATGAACCCAGGATAAACAATGGAAGGGTTAATAGACATTTGAACCCCGTCTTAATCCTTCCCCCAAATGAGACCATGTGTGTTTAATACAATATAGAGTAGATGTCTTAGTCTCACCTTAACAAGTCTTCTCTGCATGTATCCAGTCTCGGCAGTCTTGACAGCAGTATCGACCAATCCCTCCCTCCCCGCCATCGTGTGGAAGAAGAACTCTGTAGGTGTAAGACCAGTGTAAAAACTGTTCTGTACAAACCCTCGAGCAGCTGGATCTTTCGCTGAAACAAGAGAACAGTTCAATAAAAGTTCACATTACTTATCCAATAGATGATCAACTTTGCTTGCACTTTATTGATGGTTTAGTAATCATGACAAATATTATTTGAAATAGAATACCAAAAGCTGTTCAGGACACCGTAAACATTAGCTTGTGACACAATGTACAGTGTATCTGCTGCTTACAAGCATATTTAAACAAAAATAAGAAACTTTTAATTATTTTTATTATTTTTGGCTAGACCAATGTATAAAGGTCATCTGCTGGATCAGAGATTCTCAGTATGTTTTCAGATGCCAAAGGTTAAGTTGTTTTCTGTTGACATAACAATACAATATGATCTAGCCAACAGACAATATTTGAAACACAAGAGCATACAGTTCAATTTTCACTTGGTTTCATGTGTTAGGGACTAGACTATTTCCCTGTATAGATATATTTGTATTTGTACAGTTTATACAAATGCAGTACCATGTCTTTCAAAATGAGGCAGTCCCCGATCCTCAAAGCCATTGGGCACCCTTTTACCACTGATAGCCTGCTGTCCCACACAAGCTATCATCTGGGATATGTTGATGAAGGAACCTGAATGGGATAAAAGTTTGAAATTGTTGAAAATATATTGAATGCAGAGTATATCACCCTGAAAATATCGCTTGAAAACAACAACCAGATACAACTACATAATGATATGGCATGAAATTGCAATTACATGCAACTTGGTTCAACATATGGACAAGTAAAAACAAATTTATGATTGCAAATAGCCTTTTACCAATCCATACCTGATAATGGTTTGAAATTGAACAGGGCTCTGGTCATATATCTAGCTCACCCAAAGGTGTTCAATGCAGTTTGACTACTCAGAAAATGTTCATCAAGTTATCCATCAAGTAGCAGATGCATAATGAAACTATGACTAGGAACTAGATACTCAACTAGACATGTGCTATGTTGTGATATAATATACCTTTGGAACCACAGATTGCCATGATGAGAGGACTGTTACTTTTGTTAAGTTCCCGTAAACAGGCTGTACCAGCATGGTCTCGTATCACAGATAACTCCTTCAGGATCAGAGACTGTAAAGACAGTCAGGTAAAGTCATTCTCAGAAACAACGGAAGTGAGATTGGTCCTAAACAAAGGATCGGCTGTTCTATTAGCTAATCATGACCCACACAACTGGAGGATTTTTAACATAGGGCTTTAATCGAGTGTAGTAGATTTTCCTGAAAATCTTTGCTCATACTCGAGAAAGGAATTCCACAACAACGCGAGTTGAAAGATAGTGTTTCAGTTCAAATTTTATGTTAAAATCGGAGCTGAAGTAGTCGTTTTGTATGTTTTTCCAATTTACTTCTGTGTTAAATTTAGTTTTGGGAGGAGGAAATTCCCCCAATGACATCATTGTATATAACACAATCCTCAGTTAAATTATTAAGGATGAATGAGAGACTTGCAAAATAAACCAGAAGATAAGTGCTAGTTCTTTCAGTTGATTGGTTAACTGTGTCAAATTGACAAACAGGAAGTGGCAAATACAGAATCTGAAACTCCTCCCACATTAATATTCATGGTATTACTTGGTAGAAATACAGCACAGAAATACTTGATATTGCACATAGACTACAAACAGAGAGGAGAGGAATGTGGTGACAAGAATTTGTCAGTCAGCTAAATTTCTGCCCTAAGCTGGTAGATACAGATACTTCATGTACGTAGCTACTATCTGAGTATTTGTGCAGCTGAAAAGGCTCAAGTCGGGACAAATTGTTGTCCCCAGACTTGGCTATTGTATGCATTCTCATGATCCTTACATGGAGTATGAACCCCTAAGCTTTATACTATTCGCCTCTTTCACATGTGTCGATCACATGACCTGCTGGGTGAGTTCCGGTCGTTTGGCGTCGTAAGATTTGCATGGAGCACGATAGTTTTTTGTTGACAGCGTCTGTTGCATATGAGTGAAAATTATAGAAGTTGTCTTGCTTGAAAGCTAATGCACTTCTGAAATATTATCTACCAGAATCAAACTGCAAAACTTCGTTTTAAAAAAAAATCCCATTGACTTCAATGTTATTTTCGCGACCGTCAAATCTCCCGCAGGTTACGTCCCATATGCCGTCGGCGGGAACTCACCCAAAATGTACCACGTGACTGCACTTGTGCATCTCCCGAATGGGCATGATGAGTGAGGTGATTTTAACCACAGATTTCCATTATAGATCTGCATATGTCCAAATTATGTTGTGCTTACCTCTAGTGTTTCTTCCTCAGTACAGCCAGGCTGAGCCGGTAACCTACCATCCTCTAGGTCCTGGATATACTTATCACACTTACTATACCTGGCAATGGTAGAGTGAAGAACACTGATTACCCTATTTCTTCTAATTACATGTGTTCAGATGGCAAAACTTAACTTCAGGCCTCTGTGGAGAGAAATTCTGCGAACATTCTACAAATTTCACTAGCTATCTTTGCAGAGTATTTATCATAATCACATGACAATAAATAGCATAAGATGGGTGACGGGTTAACTATAACCTCCACATTGCGTCTGATTTCCGAGCCTTTTATTACCTAGCTACAACAGTTCTTAGTTTCTGAATGATCGATTTATATGAGCAGTACCCTTATTAAACAACCTCCATCAAAATAAATGTTCATGAAATTTCATTGAAGCTTACCCATCCTCTAGAAGTATATTTTTAGCCTTAACGAGGCCATACCCTGGTGTCACATCACCAATACCTATAGAAAACCCATGGTTACCTGAAAACATCAAACACAAACCAATGACAGCTACTTTGATTCAACATTAGAAGATACATACTGGTCAAGTTTCTAAGAGGCATTTGTAAATGATATATCTCTTTAACTAACTGTTGTGTCACAAATTATTGTTGCATCCCAAATTGAACACATATTCAAAGGTTAAAAGTATGGTAATCCCTCAATATTTCAATCCCCCAATCAAAATTCAATTACCACCAATTTTGGGGACAAAATGCATTCAACTGTTCTAATAAATTTGATCACTCTCTAACAATGAAATAAAGAAATAATGAATTATCTGCATGATTTTGGACCAGTTTATAAACTTCTTGTTCTAATAAATTTGATCACCCCCAGATTTTATGGTGGGAAATTTCACTTCCTGCGATTGAATTATCAGAGGGATTACCATACTGTAGTTTGGCTAATTCAACACACAGGTGTGGAATGCAAGCATTCAAGTGGCTCACATTGACATATAAGAGAAAATACTGGATAAAATTTGTCAAAATATAGAAATTTTCTTATTGAAATGTAGGAAATAAAGGAGTGTAAGGTATATCACTACTACATTGTAGGTTCCAAACTTGGTAGTTTTCTGGTGTTTAATCAAATTATTACCACAGAATGTTGCCCCTTCTGCTGCCAGGGTCATATCCAGAGTTTATTTGGGGACACCCTTTCTTGCCTTTTTTTGGGGCGCATTTGTATGTATTTAGGTGCATTTGTATGTAAAAAGCATTAAAATTGGCTGTAAAGTTTGGGCGCCCATACCCCTTAGGGCTGTTCCATTTAAAAAGGCATAGGAGGGGCGGAAGGCAGCTTTGAATTATACCCCACCACCCACAGAAATTTTATTGGCCTTCCCAACGTTGTAACATGGATTGAAGGGAATTTCTTTCTATGACCCATAGAATGTTATATTAAGTGCCTTCCTCCCCTCCCATACCTTTTTAAATGGAACAGCCCATAACAGGTATCAAAATGGGTCTGGATATGGCCCTGGCTGCTTCGTTCAACAAAGAGAGATGTAAAAGTTTTTTTTCTTAAATGTATTTCCCAATGCCATTTTGACTCATTTCAGAATATTGGTGAAGGTTTTCATGAGAAAAAGTCAAAATATACGAAATAAAGAGGTTTTGGCATACATATAGACCAAGAGCCCAAGGGGCTTCAATATACGCCCGTATATCTCGAATTACACTGGTCCGAATTTCAAGGTTGTTTAATGGCCTTGATCCCAATTGCAAATATGTTACATTCTCAGAAGCACAAAATCGTAGACCGTTCTCTGGATTGCTAGCTACCAAATTGGTAGCTAGCCAATTGGTAGCTAGCAATCCAGAGAACGGTCTACGATTTTGTGCTTCTGAGAATGTAACATATTTCACATCTTATATTGAATGATAACTAAGATGGTCTTAACTCTTGGTAACTAGGTGACATTGAAACAAGAGCCGAGAGCTCACATATCCCACACTGAAATCGACAATAGTCAAACACAAAGAAAATAGTTTTCCTTTAAATGAATTCCTTTCAGGCGAGAAAATTGTTCATGAAGGAAGAAAAATGTGAAGAAAGTGATGAAGTAAACCTTTGTTCTTGAGTTAATAAACAGGTATAAAGTTCATAAAGGATCCCTCTCCTCGTTAAATTAGTAAGTGTACGGTTTTTATTTCACAACAGTTTAACTGAGTGTAGCTGTTTCTTACATGTATCAAATATGGGAGACAACTCCACAGGACAAATGCCATATACATGTAGGGGAGACAACTCTGAATATTCCAACCTAATGCATATAGTTAGCTAAACTTGATTCAGTTTTGGGGGACTGTGACCTTGACCTTTGACAAATCTCAAAAAGAATATGGCTCCTCTTTGCCATGCGAGTAAGGTATACCCAAAGTTTGGTACCAATCCATACCTCGAAACTAGAGATATCGCATGGACAACAAATGTTAATGGATGACTGAACAGAATGCAATATCGCATTACATGACCTCCTCTTCGACAGGCATATGAAAATGTTCTTTTAATGATTTCTTGATTTTGGGATCCCCATTTTGCTCTGTAACACATCGTGTCCCTTAATGTATCTACTGTCACAAAAAAAATTATTTTTAATGATTTCCTGATTTTGGGGTCACAGTGACCTTGGCATTTGACCTTGACCTTAATTTTGGTACATGACACATCGTCTTCTCTCAGTGTATCAATGGACACAAAAAAATCATGATTTTTAACCATTTCATAATTTTGGGGGTCACAGTGACCTTGACCTTTGGCCTTGATCTACATTTTGGTACGTGACACATGTCCCCCTAATGTATCTACTGACACAAAAAAGCAAGTTTTAAAAATTTCTTGATTGTGGGGTCACAGTGACCTTGACTGTTAACCTTGACCTAAATTTTGGTACATGACAAAATCGTCTCCCCTTAATATATCAATGGACACAAAAAATTATGATTTTTAACAATTTCATGATTTGGGGTCACAGTGACCTTGACCTTTGACATTGACCTGCATTTTGGTATGTGACACATGTCCCCCTAATGTATCTACTGACACAAAAAAAAGTTATTTTTAATAATTTCCTAATTTTGGGGTCACAGTGACCTTTGACCTTGACCTAAATTTTGGTATGCAACACTTCATTTCCCCCTGTTGAATCCACTCACAAAAAATTATAAGTTTTTAATGATTTCCTGATTTTTCGGTCACACTGACCTTTGACCTCTGACCTTGACTTACATTTGGTATGCAACACATCGTTCCCCCCTAGGGCATCCATTCACCAAAAATTAGAACTGTAAATAGAAAACTATTAATGACCATTGATTTCCTGATTTTTAGCAAAAGTGACCTTTGACCTCTGACCTTGACCTGAATTTCGGTATGCGACACATTGTCTCCACCTGATGTATCCACTCACAAAAAATTGCAACTGTCGATGGAAAACATTCAAAGATATAGACCGGACACAAACACTTCAGTGATTTCCTGTTTTTCAGGCCAGTGACCTTTGACCTCTGACCTCGACCTTTATTTTTGTATGCGACACATCGTCTCCCCGTAGGGTATCCACTCATCAAAGATTGGAACTGTATAAATAGAAAACTGTTCCAGATATAGACCGGACACGGGGGACGGACAGACGGACGGACGGACAGACGGACGGACGGACACACGGACCGACGGACGGAAACCGCCATCACATAATACGTCCGCCTTCTGGCGGGCGTATAAAAACTAAAGAGAGTCTAAAAAATAAAGGATAGGAAATATAGGAGTCACTTGAAGGCCTGGGAATGAGGAACTCACTGAGATACGCGGGGCAGAGTCTGGACAGCCTGGAGAGGGCAGCAGCTGCAGCTTCCTCACCATAGTCTCTCAATATCACATAGAATATGTTATTCTTAGAACCAGACCCTAGTGTGGCCTTGTCCATGGCACCAGCCAGCAGCTCACTATTGCGGATCACCACAACTTAATAAAAACAATAGGGAAACTGAGTCATAATCTATTTTCTAGGCATATAGAAATCGGCGTATACAACAAAAGACTATTTTATGGTTTACTTATTTTACTGCTTCTTCTACAACTCTGGTGCCACAACTTCTTTTCTTGCTGGGGTGCAAAAAAATAAGTTGGAGCATAGAACACAAGGCTATTTTTTTGATAAATTATTTCATTGCTCAGGTGCTGCGCTGCACCTTCTTTTAATGCTCTCGTGTTACAACTGTTCTTATTGTTCTGGAGAAAGAAAGTTGTTATCCATAAAATAGCCTTGTGGCTATTATCACCTAGACAGAAGTATTGCTATAAGAATAGTACGAATATCCATTTTTTCTTAGGATAACACTTTTGTAGTAAGATAATTCAAGAATATTATCCAAGATCTTACAGGAGTCGTTTACACAAAGATCTTCCCCAGTCGAGTAGTTCTTCCCCTTGGTTCTCAGGTTTGCCCGGACTGGACAGGTTTTATTAGGTCTGATCATCAGGCTGAAGATCTGTTTACCAGTCCACAACCTACAAGGCTGAAACAACAAATGAACGGGGAATACAATAATGTTATGAATTGAAGAGAATTTTTGGCATCTGGGAATATCTACTAAATCATTTACTTATTATGGTGTAGTTTATGCATCAATGACCTACAACACTCAGCCTGCTACTGAACTGACCCAGGCTCCTCCGACTGCTGAGGAATTTTTCTCCAGATTCCTGATGGCCAATGGTTTGCACTGCCCTTATCTTTTGAAGAACCCAGAGTATCAGTTTGTTCCTGGGGTCTCATGCTCCCATCTTTATTTCTGCTCTGCTTTTCACAATATCCAGACATATATGCACACGGTGAGGCGAACAAACTCTTACATTTACAGTTGACAGAGCAATACTACAAACTCAATCTGCTAAAAGAACATAGCAACTTTAAATTCAGTGGGAGTAACAACGAATTATACAGCATTTAGGGCGGTCCAACATACCAGTAGGCAGATTTATTCTGCAGACAGTGATGACTTCTCTGATGCCCACACCTTTGACTAGCACAAGTTGCCAGGATTTCTGACAGCTAACCCAGAAGTTAAAAGCTGGAGAATGTTCAAACACTGAACTCGCAACAGATGAAGTCTTTACCTTAACAATGGCAGGCGGGGGCAGGTCTATCTTCATGTTCTGATCTTCCTGGGCTAACATGGAGGACAACAATTGACAAGTTCTACTGCGGTCAAAGAACTTGTCCTTCAGGGTCAGCAAATATGCACCTAATGTATTGAGAGAGAAAGCGGAACACAATATCAGGCACAAAACTCCGAAACTGGATAATTCTATATTACAAGCAATCATCAAGAGCTCCGGTTCTACTGACACTTGCTTGTCATAAATGAATGCCTATTGACAAAAACCCATGAACTATTCAAACAAAATTAGAATTCATGAAGTGTGATTGCTACTGCACATTTATAGTTTCAACTGCATTTGGCCTAACAAAGTTAATTAATTGGTTGAGGTAATTTTTGTTTCAAAATGAGGTGGTCATGTGACTTAATATTTTATTTAATGTTTCCTTAACTGATGTTTTTTTCGAATGGGTTTAACTCCTGCTGAAGTTTGAAACCATCTGCTGGGCTAATAGGGAACTTGGTCAGATAAAAAGTATTTGGTAAACAGTACTACTTAACAATGTTGTCAATTAATGTAAATTAACTCTCCTAAAATAAAGAGAGAAATAAGTTTGCGGTCTTGTATAGGGGAGATAATTTACATTCAACAATAGAGCAGAAGTAATGTTTACTGCATGCTCCATATCTTTATCAAAATGTTAGCAATTTCCTGAATCAGGAAAACATTTTATTTATTTTTTTGTGAGAACTCGAATAAAAAAGTGTGATGCGCATGTTTAAAATTGATTTGAGATTGCCAGTGAACCACCTTTGTTAGGCCTTATATAGCTGAAATGATTGATGCTCATCAGCATGTATGCCTGAATCTAGATATCAAACCTGTGATGAAATCCTGAATGGCAGCAATAAGTGGTTCACCATTTCGTGGGGTGACAATGTTGGACTTGGACTGAAACAGAAACAAGATTTCATTGAATATATCAGAAAGATTTTGGCTTGTTAATAAGAAGATAATGGCTTTAGTAGCTTCATTATCAATCAGGTGAGTGGAGAGAGAGAGAAAGAGAATTTAGGTTTAATGTCACGTTCAGCAATATTTCAGCGATATAGCGATGATCAGACAAAAGTGGATGGTAACTCCTGGTTTACGAGTTAATGACCACCTTTTAGACCGTCAATCAAAAAACCGAGCGGTTTAACGCCGCTCGTTTTTTTTAGGTGGTCCAAAACTAAACATCGAAAAAATTATTACACGATAATATTCACTAAGAAGGTCATTAACTCCATTCTAACATGCACAATGATAAATATTTCTTCATTTCATTTGCAGAATGGCAAATTTTCTGCAAACTTGTCCCGTTCTGATGCGAGAATTTCGTGACTGGTTTGCAGGCCATGCTCGCGCGTGCTGTCCGTTCACGAGATGCAGCTGTGTGAACTCCGCCCACTGCGCAGTGAATGAACCAATTGTCGCGCAGCTTTGTAGAATTGTGTCACAAGAATGAGACGTCACCAGTTCGTCACGTGAATGTAACAGATCACAACACACAAATGAAGATTATCATGTGATAATCTCCGTGTGTGTTGAGGTTTGGACCAATCAGCGCACGGCTATAATGTGGAGCATGTTAGAGTGTATTTTATAGCTTTGCATGAAACTACAGTAAGCGATGATGTGTGGTAGGGATATGATGTAGCACCTAAAAGGTACATTGACCCCTCAGTTTTAAACACACTATGTTTCTATATGAAAACTTACAAATGGTTGAATGAAAGATAAGGGTTTGGAACATCAAGGACCAGGATTTGCAGACATACTGAGTTTCAAATATTCCGTGATAGGCCGAAGGCCGGGACACTGGACAAGAATGTACGACAGAGTATGTAGTAAGGTTGGTGAAAAAGGACAATAACTCAGAAGAAAAAAATCATATTGAACAACTGGTGCACATCCACAAGGTACTAAGTATGAAGCAAGTAAGTTTCAAATGTTTCAAAAAGTCCTAACCCCGACCAGAATGCAATACATGTTGTCAAACATAGGTAAAGTGAAATAATTGAGGCACAAATGATCAGAACAAGGTACTATACCACCAAAATCTGCAAGATACTAAGTATGTTCCATGTAAGTTTCAAAGTTGTCCATTAAATAGTAACCCAGATATGGGCCAGACAAGAGTATGTTGATGTGCAAGATAAAGGACCATAACTCTGTGGAAAATCATCAAAATGAGTAAGAAAACTGACAGTGCACATATGGAAGTACTACATGTAACCATGTTCCATCCAAGCTTGGATGTTGTGCATGAAAATATTAACCAAAATATGGACTGAATGACTGAAAGCATAAAGGAGCCGAACTCTGTGAAAGTTCATTGAAAAGGGTAAAATACCAACAGTGCACATCTACAAGGTATTCGGCATCTTCCATGTTAGTTCTGAAGTTGTCTCTCACATATTAAAGTAACTGGACAACAAATAGTTAACGGACAAGATAAAGAGCCATAACTCAGTGAAAAATTGTTAAGTGCATTCGTAAGGTACTAAGCATCTTCCAGGTAAATTTTCAAGTTATTCATAAAATAGTAACCAATATATGAACCGAACAAAAAATTATTCACTGATACATTAAAGGGGACTTTAATCATCGAACACGTAAAAAGACCTGAAAGTGCACATCTGCAAGGCACTAAGCATCTTCCATGTAAGTTCTAACTTGCCAATCAAATAGTAACAGAGAATTTATTGACTGGTGGGATAAAAGGCCATAATAATTGAAGCACATAAAAAAGAGCTGAGACGGCACATCTACAAGGTACCAAGCATCTCTCACCGCAGCTCGGGCAGGCCTTGTTTTTTGCCACAATTCACGGGAAACCAAACAAATTCTCGCAATCTAGCTCTATGGCAGATCTATGGAAATCCAATGCTATCATTTCTATACAGATTGCTGCAATTTTACGGGAATCTGTTGGACGAGAATCTGTTGGATTCCCGCAAACTATTTTGCGGGAGTGCTGACGGGCATTGGATTCCCGGATTCCCATGGAAAAACAAGCCCTGCCGGCTTAGAGTGGATGGCATGTACAGATATTTCTCTGGATCACATGATAGAGAATTTGAAGACCTTTATTCTTTTTGGAGCAATAATGGACCAATAAAATCAGTAAACAATATCCGTTGAACTACATGAAGACATCATGCTCTGCTTTGGTCTTCCAGGTAGAAATGAGAGCTCACCCCCATAAGAACTAATGCCTCAGCTTTAGCCTCCTCTGTTTGTGGAAGGTGAAGGTTCATCTCATCCCCGTCAAAGTCAGCATTAAATGGTGTACAGCAGCACTCGTTGAAACTGAATGTTCTTTTTGGCATCACTTTGGCCTACAATACAAATGCGAAGTCCGTGTTTTAATCACTACAGATATATTTCACCAGAAAGTTGAATAGAATATCTCTTTACTGTAGGATTCACCAAAACTAGTCGATAACTACAAAGAATAACAAAAAACAAAAAAAAAGTGTGGATCGTAAAGCCCATCTTCATGTAGGTTTTGAACTTTTGAACCGATCCCGCAAATACATAAAATCAGTATCATTGGGAAGGGGGGGGGGGGGTTGGCTTAATGTCACACTCAACGTTGTTTTACTCATACATGTCATAAAGTGACAGTCAGTTTGGTTGGTGAAGGAAGCCAGAGCACCCAGAGAGAACCACTGCCTGTTGTCAAGTAACTGACAAACTTTCCCACATGAACCAGATGGGCTCGAACCCGTGCATCTTAGACCACTCGGCCAACCAGTATCAGTTGGAGCTGCTCTGTGTGAAAGTACAATGTAAAACTGTGGTACTTCTGCAAGTGTACATCATATTCGAGAAAATATTCTAAATTATAGGATTTAAACCCACCTTCTTATTTCACTTTCCTTTTAATAATTTCAATGATATTAATGTTATTATGGTGCACGTTGCCACAAGCATGCCAGAATTTGTGATGTTATTATGAAGCCATTGACCATGTCACAATGCTTTATTCTCACATATCTATTCTGCATTGCCGCAATGTCTCTCAGACAGTGCAAGACGCCCTAAGCATGGCGTCATTAACGCCACCTCTGATGTCGTGAAGGACTGGGAAGACTTCAGTGGTATTCCCTTCCTGTATCGACAGCTGCTTTTGAATCCTCTGAGACAGAGTTTGAGTGAATTGTAGGAGGAAATACTTCATTATGTTTTATTATTCACATCGTTATCGTTATCATTATGTTTAATTATTCACATTCACGTAAACCTAGTCATATTCTGAACATTCAAGCTAGGGAACATGTACGTACAAAGAAGGCCTGAATGCTGAGTTTGTGAAGGGAGGTAAGGGAACATGTACATACAAAGAAGGCCTGAATGCTGAGTTTGTGAAGGGAGGGTTGTCTGTTGAATAAAACGATGTCTCCATCTATGGCATGTCTTTCCACCACATCACCATATTTCAGCTTACTGGCTATCTTCTGTCTGTCACCATATCTCAGATACCTGCGTATTAATAAAATAGAAAGCAATATAACATCATGTATTCTTATGAAATTAAGTATTTCAAAGCAGAAATGGCATTTACCGGAAATTCAATAGTTATATTTGTGTTTTCTCTCATTTCTGTTCACCTGTTGCCAAATTTCCAGGATTGATAAATTTTTTTCTTTTTTTTGTAACATCCTTCTGTCTATGTCAGATATCATAATGCCATATATGGATGCTCTGAAAACGTGTTTCACGATGATTTAATAACAGCCAACTTATGGAATTGGGCCAATCAGATTAACATCTTTCTTTGAAAGTCTCATGACTGACAGCGGTTTAGAGGGTGATCCCTCTAATAATTAAATTTCCCTAGCAAACTTCGATCGCCCCTAATTTTGGGGACAACATTCAATCAGTGGTTCTAATAAATTTGATCACCCTCTAAAGTCAGTGAAATAATCAAGAAATAATGTATTATATGCATGAATTTGAACCATTTTGTGAACTTCCTGTTTTAATAAATTTGATCAAAATTTCACTTCCTGTAATTAAATTATTAGAGGTATTATCGTACACAATATCTGATATTTCCAAGATATGATTCAATCTTCTCTGCTCCAGGAGAATGTAAGACAGAGAACAACGTTATCTTTGAACTTTTAGTTCCAGTTCACATTATGTCTCTCACCGTTTTATTTTACTGTCCCTGGATTCAACAAAGTTTGCCCCTGGATGGTCGTCACATCCATTAATGACCAGCTGTTTCATCAATTCAATGTTAGCCTTATTCACCTTCTCAGGGTAGGTCAACACCTTGGCCACATGAACAGGAATCGACACCTGCAGAACATGCATCCATGATCGATTTGAAAAAAGAATTCGCTGGTGCAAATTACCATCAAGTGCAGCAAATAAAGTTCTTATTCCAAAAGTATTGATTTAGAAGAATACCGAGAGTGGAAGGACAGTTACACAAGCAACCTATAACCATCTCGGTCATCTATGCGCGATAAGACTAACCCTGGGATCGTGTGTATCCATTTTTAGCCAACTTTCGGCAACTGCAAGAGGGAATTTCCAGAAATCAATACCATGCGACTTCGTCAGCCAATCAGCTGAAGTCTACCGACGTCACCCCAACGTAATCTGCCATTTTCGAGTCATGTGATGTCCTACTTGTTCAAAATTACAGATCTACCACACCGCTTGGATGATACGAAAGTTATTCATACCTATATATTTTGTAAGCCCAGGCCATACCTGTTTCCGAAGTGGTATGAAAACCTGTAATTTATCACATTTCTCGAGTCTGTGTTTTCCGCCGGATAAGACCGAACAGAATACGGATATTGCTCCGCGATAATGGAGACACACGATTCAGGTAGTTTCTCTATAAGCTAAGTAATGACCATGCATTTCATCTATTTTATGATTTGTATGTATATCCTGTACAAAGCTATTACAATTGTATACAGTACCTGATCAATCCTCATGTTTGGATCAGGGGAGATAACTGTGCGGCCAGAGTAGTCCACCCTTTTGCCAGACAAGTTTCCACGAAATCGGCCTTGTTTGCCTTTCAGTCTCTGAGCAAATCCCCTGGATGGTTTCTTTGGCTGAAATATATTTTCAAATGATCGCATTATTAATGCTTCAACATAGATGATAGTGCATATATACGCTTGAATATCACAAATGTTTTTTAATGAAAGACAGGAGGATCACTCATGAGATGTGTCACAAGATCCTTCGTCTATTAATATTTGTGATATTCAAGAGTAATCGTACAAAATTTTGTTTATTATTTACATTGTCTAATGATTTCTATCTTGCAAATGCCAAGTTATAGTTTTAGCAAGGAATTATTCCTTGTATCAAAACTGGAGTAACACTCCTCCGAGGTCGCCATGGTCATGGTCAAACAGACGAGTTCACTACAATCCGAATACGATATAATCACAGAAAACGGGTGTTCATCTTGGAAATTTGAAAACCCAACTTCCTCAGTCTTGAGTTTGATTCGGACATGCACAATCGAATATTTATTAAGAAATTCCATAAAATTATATTAAATGTGTTTGTGTTTGCCTTCCAAATTGATCAAATTTTGAATGTGGCGATGCCTTCCTTTTAGTCACTGCGAACATTGTTGCAAACTGGGAAAAGTATAAATAACTCGTGCACTCTTTATAGTTAAACCTGCAGCCAACAACGTTGTTTGACAACACAGTTCTGCAGGTGTTCGCCGATGTTTATCAAGAATTCAACACCACTTTCGGTACAATGCTCTAACATTGAGATGTTGAATATGTTCGGATGTCAGATAAATGCTGGTTTAGAAAAATATATTATCCACTGGTACAATCAACATTGAACTACTTGATTTAATGGGGACTATTACACGGTTTTCCGTCAGACCTAAGCAGCGAATATTTATTATTCATTATTATTATTAGTCTAGGACATTATTCAGTTAATAAATCAAATAGGTCAATGTTGATTGTATCAGTGTATGTACATGTATCTAATATAGTATTTATCTGACAATATGAACTATCAAGAAAAAGGTGGGGAAAAAGTACAAGATGTACCTGCATGTGAAGTGGAATGCCAGAAGTTTCACTATTGTAAAGCAAAGCCACCTGAAGCTGGAGAAAGTCCCAATCTTCCTGTAAATGAAGAGTTGTACAAGTATATGTAATGAGATAAAGAGTTAAAACCAGCCTTCTGGGATATCAGCCCGATAAATGCCAACTTGAGATACCTGATCAATGAATCTTCAGTAATTATTATTTTTGTGTGCGTATGTGTGCTAATTTTTTTCTGGCAGTAACCGGAAACAGATAATATTTTCTGGCCTTATACCAGGCAACACGAGAATATGCATTACCGTCACTCTAAAGCAGCTGGGTCATGAGGATGTGCAATTATTAATACATGAAAATGTCATTACCATTATCATCTGCATCTTCGCTCCAGTGGCTCTGTGTTTTTGGATGACATCATTTAGGAATATGATCTCTGTCATCTTCATTGTAATGTCATCTTCATTGCTGTGATAAAAATAAAAAAAATGAATACTAAATAATAGTATAACAAATACAATCTATGTACAAACATCATGGGCTTACTTAGTTTGGGTGAGATCTTCTAAAAAAAATGTTATCTCCTTGATTAAGTCAACAAGTTTATGTGACAGTCAACATGTAGTCTTTAATCAGGAAGAAATTTCAGATGAGTTATGACAAGAACAAAATGAAATATATGGTGAATACCCCGATATCAAGTCATGATATCAATGTACACATGCAGGAATTATTAAGTGATCAAATTTATTGGAACCAGATACTATTGCTCAATATTTGCAAAATGATACTACTGACTCATTATTATAACTAGGGAGATCACGTGCCCTCATCGCGCACTACTCATCGCGCATGCGCAGTCGACCCATTCTACTGTAGGGTGCAAGCCTGGCCCATGGAATCTCAGGGAGTGAAAACCCCAGGTCTCTCGCCCCACCCTATCCCGCGCCACACCTATGCGACCCGCATGCCCTTTCTATACTACTCATCACGCACTACTCATCGCGCATGCGCAGTCGACCCATTCTACTGTAGGGTGCAAGCCTGGCCCATGGAATCTGAGGTAGTGAAAACCCCAGGTCTCTCGCCCCACCCTATCCCACGCCACACCTATGCGACCCGCTGTGCAGTGAGTAACGCGGAGTAGGAGGAGGAGGAGGACACGCCACGGATTACACTAGGTAGATCTTTAACTGCATTGAACCCTCATTATAATGACATTTGTTACAACAGAAACTTCATTATAAGGACAAAGTTTACAGAAACAAATGTACCTAAATACACTTAAATTCATTATAACAGCAAATCCATCATAATGATAAATTTAACTGGTACAAATGTGGTCATTAGAAAGTGGTTTGACTGTATTAGAACACTTCCAGTAAAATTCTTCATTCCGAATCTGTCAGAAATGTTCGACTGTTCAAGTATAACTTACGTCCCTGACTTGAGATCTGACACAACAGAAGGCCTTATACAAATAGGCGGAACAAGAATACGTGTGAGGATGAGGTTCTCAGGTCGACCAACATCAGGGTTCATCACCAGCAAAGGAATGTCCTAGAGGAAGATGGGGAATGAAAAATAAGTAACTTTGAGAGCCAAATATACTTAACGAAAAACCAGATGGAACTTTATTCAAAAACTGCTGAAAAAAATTTGCAAGACGCAAAATACACAGCTGAATCGGCAGAAACTGTGAACTCAAATACTATTTTAGACTCAGAATAAAATGGCACTTTCAGAATGGCCTGCATACAAGTATACCATACATGTCCACATGACCAACTATGGCACTAATAGCAGACTACAGACAATATCAAGCCATAAATCAGGGGCGGAACTGTGGCTGCATGATTCCACTGATCATAAGAGAATGTAAGAGACAGAGGTGAGATATGCTACAGTGGAAGTGTCACATGCATGTATAACTTACCTCCTCTGGAACACGTATGAACAAATTTAACACCATCAGTGGATTCAACACAACCTGAAATGAAGATGGGCAATATCAGCATTTATAGGCAAGTACAAATGACTTTCCAGTAGAATATTGAATTGAACTGAATTTGTTCTCTGAATCTTGGAAAAAGACATGGAGAAATACAATGAGCATACAAACATTAGAACTGTAGAGTGGCCCATCACAATCAAGGATGATAACTCTTGTCAAATCAAATCACAATCGATGGGAGATAACTATTGTCAAGAACATAAGTACCCTCAGAAGGATTATTCATCTTTTAGTTTTTGGAATATATTCAATTATAAAGACATATTTTTAGCTAAATATTACTTTTTCCTATTTCTGTACTCTTTGTTGAGCACTGGATTCTTTCTTATGACAATGGACTTCAGATGCTTGTTTGAATGTCAACTACCAGTAACTCTATTCCAGATTTTGCTCAGGCACTTTGTTGATATTTGTGCCAGGATCCAACTTAAAGCCTCAAATGTCACACAAGGGTGAAAGCTGTGAGCATTCAGATGAAATGGTCATCCTTCCGCACAAGGTTATCACTCACCATCGTTTTGCCAATCATAGTCTCAATTTCCTTGTTATGCTCCATGGCGTCTTCAAATGAGCCGATGAAATCAGATACAACCTGCGTGGAGTTTTTTGGAGTACTCTTATACTTGTCATGGACGATTTTCAACAAGCCACACTTCTTCACTTGACCTGGAAGTAGAATGCTTATATGAAATCTAATTTCTGCATAGACTACATGGTCAAGGTAAAGATTGGTTGAAACATTCAACGATGTTGCACAAGTAGACGTAATTTCACAAGAGCACTAATATCATGCAGACTGAACATTATACTCTATCCAGTGAACAATAATGTTCAAATCCACATCATCTGGATTAATAATAATAATCAAATCCAAATATATGTACGTGGAGTATAGCTCAGAAGTAGGTGTATTTCTATAAAATAGTCAATGCTCTTTTACTTTATAGGAATTCCATATGTTTTTCTATGCAAACGCAACTAGTGCATCACCTGAGAACATCCATGTATATATTCTATTTCAGTACTAGCCATTAAGGGAACACCAGATGAAGCCTAAAGGCCCATTTCCACACCACGTGTCTTAACGACATGCTGCAGCGAAAACGCGTTGAAATAGCCCTGGTTCTAATTTTGTTGCGCGTCAAAAATGTGGCGTTGATGTCTCTGTGACATGATGCGTGCTGTGAGTATGGTATGATTCGAAAATATGAGGGCTATTTTTCAGATGTGGTTGTCGCTGTCAAAATGCGTGTTGTGAAAATGAGCCTCAATGCACTCACCGTTATAGGCACCACAATAGGGGCAGATAGCAAACTTTTTTGCTCGCTCAGTTATTTTCTTCTTAACAGCTTTTCTTTGGAGGTAGGAAAGGTTTGGTCTCTTGACTGTTTCTAAGAAATTCTTCTTCTCCTCGTCTGGCAGTAGAACCCTGCTACAGGTCTGTCACATTGGAACATAAAGTGAGAGGATTAGGCATAAAATACATACAAACATATAAGCCATTAACAGTAAAGTCTTCAATAATTTGATCAATTCAATCACACCACTTGGACTGTGTTCAGAAGCCAATTCCCAAAACTATTCTGCCTATATTCAGCACTAATTTTTTAAAACTGTTAACAATTGAGCTGCTACACAAGATGTTGGCAAAAGGAAACAGGCTCCAAAGCCCATGATCAGCCCGCACAATCCATCTCAGCAAACGGCAATTGAAGAGGTATTTGTCAAAGCATTAGAGATACATCGTGGTAAAAAAACTGCCGCGGCGATCGCCGTGAGATGATTTCTGAAAATGCAATTTCCAACGTCATACAGTTTATGCACTTTTATTCAACTTTCTGGTGTTTCTAAGATCCATTGAAGTTCCTCTATATAATATATTAATACATGGGGATATATAGCCATATGCCTCGACTTCCTTACGGTACCTTAATTGTTACGCAGAAAAATGACTTTTCATGATTTTGGCAAAAATGACTGACATGGTGATATCTGTGGCTATGTACAAAAAAATCTAGATCGAAGACCTTCAATTTTTTTTACGTTTTACTGCTGATCAACAACCCAGCTACCCACAGCAAAAAAATTAGGGTTAGTCACCGGACAAAGTTTTGAGGTATGAACCACCTTTAAGTAAATATCTTTAATGAACAGTTTTACTGAGATTAATTGAAGGGGAGTGGTTGTTTAATTGAAGGGGAGTGGTTGTTTTTCTCAACTTCCGTATTGGTCTCTATCACTAATATCTTCTTTAAAAAATGCCGAGATGGAATGACTTTTGCCGAGGCAAAGTAATTTCACTTCAGCAGTTTTTCTTTGTGCTGAGGCTAATTTTCTGTACCGTGAGGATTGCATCATTAGTGGTTCATGGCTAAATTCACCACACTGTGCATGGTTCAATTTATATTCCACAAAAAGAAGTAGAATGCTCCTACCCAAATTTCTAGACGATACATCGAGACCTTACTGAATACACTACATATTTAAGGACAATACATGTCCAAATCCTTTACAATATTCATTGATCTGAGAAATGTATTATAAGGAGGAAACAATTCCACAAAAGTAGCATCTATTTTCCATAGTGGAGAGTACACCCTTGTGTCCACTGAAACCATGAAGGAGTTTTATGCAGTCATTTTACATGCTTATAGTGACACAGTTATGGATAAGATTTACTGGAGTATGAGGTACCCTGGTACATGTATCCGACTATAAAGATGAGCAAGCTTCACCGGGATACCATGCTTCACCGACGTTCATCAAACACATGGCTGGAAATAGGTACCTGCCAAATTTTAAAACACCCCTGCAGATCATGATGAACTACTCCAGCTTGAATCTCCATTTACAAAGGTATAAAGGTCATGGTGCAGAACATTTCCCAAAATAGGGGTGACAAGTAGTTATGACAGGTGCTTATTTCCAGGCTTGAAACATAGCAGGGATCTCATTAGAAGGCGGTAGGCATCCCTTTTTGGTCCTCGATCCACTGTCACCAAAATGGCTCAAAACAGCCGCTTACTTTCAATATAATTTCTATACTTGAAAAACAAAATTTCATTTATTCTGGCTGCCTAATTCCATGCCTTCCTCCTGCTACTTCGAAACTTAGTGACATCCCTGCATAGTATTTACTTTACCTTACAGTGAGCATCGAATATCGTACACGTGTAGGCCTGCACGAAATTCTATATTTAGTCCCACGGGCAAAATTTGACATGATCAGTTTCTTAAAGGACTCGTACCTTTCCTAATCACCATGTTTGAGTGGACAAGAAAAAGACATGGCTTCGTTGTTGACAGCTCTCGATCCAGTTCGTTCTCTGCCGCGCTTCGAGTGCAAGTAAGTGTTTGTAACTAGTAATACTGGTGGCACTGGAACCCGTAGAAACCATATGTTACGATAGTGGGGTTTGGGGAGAGTGAATGTAATTTTCTGGAATGCAGGGGTTTTTCTAGACACTTTTTTCATCGTGGTAACCACGATGAAAAACAATTACAAATTGAGTTTTTGCAAAATTTTGTAAATTGAGTTTTATTGCCGAAAATTGAGTTTTCTAAAATTTTGAGAATTACGCGCCGAAGGCACGCGAAAAATTGAGTTTCTACGAAATAAATTGAGTTTCTGAGTAATCTAAACTGAGTTTCGTCGTCTGTTATCCCGTCCCCCAAAACCCCCGCGAGAAAGAAAAAAAAAAACGTGTGACCAGCCACGCCACTCGAGTCGAGATAAGCACTCAGGATTTGTAACTGATGTGCAGACAGATAACTTGTGTACCTTTATTATTCAATCGTATACATGTAGCTCCGATAAGGACGTCTGGTCTTGAACTGTTCTCATTTCAGTCGTATAGGTCCGATAAAGACATTGTCCTGAACGTTTCTCATTTCAAAGCAATGTTCACTTTCAACATGAAATATGACCTTTTGATATTTCAATATGACGCACATTGTATTTAGTCCACTCGGGAACCACTGCTGTCATACTGCTGTGGCTTATGAGTCTGGTAAATTTAGACACGCTTGTCCGTCAATCTCTGGAACCATAGACAACGGGCAAGCATGATTTTCTCTCAGTCAACATTTCACTTGGATGCGTGTGACGTTGAAAGACGTTTGCCCAGAAACAAGGAACGAACAAAACAGAACATTCCCCATCAAATAGGCTGATGTACCATGATGATGAAATACCCCCAAGACAAATCAGATTGGGGTAAAAAAAAAGCAGAACACACTCTACCTGCGCAGTGTGGTCACATGGGGGGCAATAAATAACCATGTGCGATACGTTTTTTGAATAATTTAGGTTTGCCCGTGGATTTTCTGAAAATAAGTAACTGACAACAACAAGCCCACACCCAGCTACAAAATAGGCTGATATCAAGTTTAATTGACATTTTTGGCCATTATCTATTTTACCAAGCAGCATTGATTTTTTGTGAAATCGCAAAACTTCAATAACCGAATTGTTTTATTTTTAATCTTTACAAATCCATGTAGCCATTTATTATTCATTTCTTTCGAACACTTCAAATGTCGGTGGGTTACAATACTCAACACCAACCAGTCAAGGATTGCTTATGAATGAACACCCAAGCACAATTTTTACCTAAACATACTATAGATTTTTAACTAAAGTAAGCTATTTGTAGGAAAAATTTAACCATTTACCTAATCAATCCTAGCTAAAGTATTCTCCCCCACCGGAAATAATGAGAAATTGAACTTCCCTCATAACTTGGATTTTAAAACAATTTTTTTTATTCCGCTCATTTTTTCGAAAATGAAGCTATCTTGAGGGAATCCATTTCTCTTAACATCTTCGCCCGCTATAATCGGCCAATCTCAGCACATGCAACAAACTTGTATGCACTAATATGACCGAGCTTTGCTTGATGACTTCATAACATTACGACACAAAAAAATTTTACAATTGATTTATTTAAGAAGTTTCTAAAAAGTAAATGATTGAGTTTCAGATGATGCGATGAGCCTTTAGAAAAAGGATGTTGGTTGTTGGGCAATATCGACCGTGGCGCGCCGAAAAATTGAGCCAACATTTTTTGAGGAGAGTTATATAAAGAAAATGTATTTAATGAACCCTGTTTGGTTTCCTCCTTGTTATCTGCCTCCCGAAAGTATTAAATCAGAGTTGCCGTCTTATCTCAAATAGAGTCCGGTTACTTGTGCGCCAAACTTCACCTGGAACCATCGTATTATAAATTGTAATAAATGATTCATAAATATCCAATTAAGTATATTTGTATATCCAAACTTCAAAAATATTCAAGGGGGTAAACAATTAATCAAGTTACTCCCTGATGAAAGGTTGGAGATAAATGCATTTTTGCTAATTAGTCCGTTTGGTTAACTTAGCCCGATTTAGCTTAAAATCCATAATTTATCAGCATTGGGAGGAGTGCCAAGTTTCCATACTTCGTTCACCGCCTTACTACACTGAGCCAAGTGAATACATCCTTATGTATCAGCAAAGCGATCGGCTTTCAGCATTCGTTGTCTAATAATACTAAAATATGCTGTCAGGTCATTCTCATTTGTTTCTCATCTCATGTCAAAAAGTTGTCTCTGTCATCTCTTCATCTGTCTGCAAATGTCTTCAAACCTAAACGGTCGGTTCCACATTGTGAATGCCCAAAATGGTTTATAATTCACTGCAGTATGGTGGGCTGAAATTCATATACGTCAAATTAAGGGGCTTAGGACTTGTGACTTTGATGTTTTTTTGCTATTCTAGAATGGGAGCTCATATTAATTTATAATGACCAGCTTTATGAACCAAAGACTGATATGACAAAGGGGTATTTTTTTTTTTTTAGAAATTTTTTTCTATGGAGTAATGATCCCAGATGAAATGTAACACATTTCGTGAATCAGTTTAGTAAATAAATAACGAAAGGCCAACTGGGACTAAATAAAATGACTCAACTAATTTTGGAGTTCTACGACATAAATTATCCATTTATTTGAAGACCTGGCCGACACCATCTTCGCTCATGATGTTTCAGAAAGATCGAGAAAGAAACCATTTTGCTCCCGACTGACTGTGAAATAAACTAATTCTTAAAAATAAACATAGTGATATCAATTTAAATTTTGACAAGACACAGTAGATATATAATTTTTAATATCATGTTAAATAAGATCTCAACAAGCGCTTTCATATAAACACTTCGGTATGTCTCAGACCTGCTTCTTTTCAAAGTGGTGCCCATCACATCTCAATATAGCATCGCCCTAAACATGTCAAAATATCGTCAACTCATGTATAACATCAGAGAAGCATGTAATTTGCGAAATATGGCCACGTTCGTTTCTCTACTATTTATTTCACCATTTCAAAGAAGAATGTATTTCGTAAACACTCGTCTGATCTAGTTTTCGGCAGCAAAAGCAAAATCAACCTCCGCTTCACGTGAAAAGCGCCGATCAATTTTTGTGAAATTGAGGAAAAAAATCATCATCTAATTCATCAAATTTCAAAACAAACCATTATTAAGTTATATTTCGGTGAGTAGCCCTCCCATCTGAATGGTTCGGCATTCCGATCGCATGTTCTGAAAGCGTTTGTCGATGAAAACAGGTGAGCGTAAACGTGTGTACATGAATGGCATTAACCCTCACGGCCATGTGCCAACAACAACAACAGCACGAAACAACAACGACATGTTGAATGACTCTTGTTCAGACTGACTTTGATTGACAGGTGTTCAGTTTTGTGTGAAGGGTTAATGCATCGAGGCCGGAAATAGTCCACCTGAGCAGGAAGAAATGTGAATCACCATTTTTCTGAACAATTCAGTTTGCTTGACCACGTGTAGCATTCTATTTTCCAACAACTTCAAGAAGGTCATTCTTGTTTGACCTCAACGAAGAGATGATTCAACTTTATTCGTGAGTTAAACAGTCACCACATTTCTTCGATTTCCAAATTTTACTTCGAAAAATCCACTACATTTTTAATCAATTTTGTTCCACAAAGTCATTTTTTCGAATTACTTCAAAGAAATAGTCATATTTTCTTGTGTTTAATTGTGTTTCCTATCTTTCTGAGATGAAATAATGCACCCTTGATAATTGAGTGCCTTTTTGAAAATTTCAACCTAACAAACAATATGTCAAAATCTCTCAAGTCCCCCTGATTCTTAAATTAGGTCAATTACTGACAGTGCCAGAAATCCCAGGAGACCGCCAGAACGTGAAAGGTGATAAATGTCCTACAATCCTCAGAAATGCCATATTTTATTTCTTCTCCACTTTTACCTCCACACCTTAAATTTTGATTTATATGTCCAGTCAAACCCACCATAAATGCCAAGGAATAATAAATCCATATTTGGGAATATCACGTTCATGTGACATTGCGTGATTTTGATCGAGAGTTAGGTCGCCATCTGTATCGGGTTGCAGACAGATGGAGAGATGTACAGAGACAAGAAGAAGACATGAGGTGAGAAAATGATGGTGAATGTGCATGATTAGCATATTTTAATATGCAATATTAGAACAACACAATGCTGAACAAGGGCGATCGTTTCGCTGATGAACATCTTATGTATTCACCTTGGCTCAGTGACTGAGGTGGTGTGGATTGTAGCGGAAATTGGACATCTCCTAACCAATGCGTGATAAAGTGTCAGATTTTAAGCTAAATCGAGATAAATAAGCCCAAACGGACTAAATTAGCTCGAAATGCATTTATGTCCAACCTGATGAAAGTTCATCAAAAAAACACCAATAATTAAAAAAAACAAACCAAAAAACCCGGACAATAGGTAAAATGACATGCAGGTGATTGATGGGAAACAAGGAATCAAGTGTGGATAGCATTTAACTCTGTTTAACATTCTCAGTCTGTAAATCAAATCAAATAACTGGTTAAGTACGGGTGTCCGATCTATTATTGTAGGGAGTTCAGGCCTTTTTTTTCTTTTGTAAGAATGGTGCCAACTGCAGTACAGTATGAGAGGGAATACTTCACAGATCTCAAAACTTTTTACGGAATCAAAATCGGTTAAATATTAGCCGATATAGAGCAAATTCAAGATATCAATTCAGGGGTCATTATTAGAATATGGGCTACATGTTAACCCATAGGACCTGAACAAATAGGAATGACCCGTTTTTTGCAAAAATGGACACAAATTTATCACATATTTGATGTTAAATTTCGAAGTTCTTGATCGATTGCGTTGAAATTTTCTGGACAACATATAATTAACGTACCGATTGTAATGACAGAGGAAAATTTTTGGTAATTTGCGTTTTATTGGATTAATTTGCATAAAATTTGCATATTTATTAGCTAATTAACTATTAATTGTGACAACATAACACCAATAATAGGTAAATAACATGAATTTGGTACAAAATCTGATAAGTTTATTCACCAACATCCGTGTTGTGCTCAATATCACATTTTCATAACTAATTAAGAGATATTTGATCAATTTCTGTAACAAATCAAACTAATTTGCATATCTGAATGCTAATTAGCATAAATATAAGTTAATTTTCATAATTGGTCGAATATATTGGTGTATGGTATCAAATTAAAGCTCTCAAATTGCACATGAACATAGAAGGCAAAATTTCACTGATTAACATATTATTAACCGAATTATATGCTGATTAGCACATTTTTAGACTAATTAGCATAATTAAAGGTTAATTTTGCTAAATGGACAAATATAGTCGTGTGTGGTATCAAATTACAGCTCTCACATTGCACATTAACATAAAAGACAAAATTTCACTGATTGACATGTCATTAACCTAATCATATGCTAATTAGCACATTTTTTTAGAGTAATTAGCATAATTAAAAGTTAATTCTCAGAATTGGACAAATATAGTCTTGTGTGGTATCAAATTACAGCTCTTAAATTGCACATTAACATGAAATACACAAAATTTCACTGATTGGCATATTCTTAACCTAATTATATGCTAATTAGCACATTTTAAAAACTAATTAGCATAATTAAAGGTTAATTTTGAGAACTGGACAAATAGTCGTGTGTGGTACCAAATTACAGCTCTCAAATTGCACATTAACATAAAAGACAATATTTCACTTCTTAACAGTTTATTAGCCTAATTATATGCTAATTAGCACATTTTTAGACTAATTAGTATAATTGAAGGTAAATTTTGATAATTGGACAAATTAGTCGTGTGTGGTATCAATTTACAGCTGCCGAATCGCACATTAACATAAAAGACAATATTTCGCTCATTGACAAGTTATTGACCTAATTATATGCTAATTAGCACATTTTTGGCCTAATTAGGTTAATTTTGATAATTGGAAAACTGTAATCATGTGTGGTATCAAATTACAGCTCTCAAATTGTACATTAACATAGAAGATGAAATTTCACTGATTGACATGTTATTAATCTAATTATATGCTAATTAGCACATTTCTAGCCTAAGGATCATAATTAAAGGTTAATTTTGATAATTGGTCAAATACAGCCGTGTTTGGTATCAAATTACAGCTCTCAAATTGTACATTAACATAAAAGACAAAATTTCACTTATTCATGTATTATTAACCTAATTATAGGATAATTAGCATATTATTATTTTTGGCTAATTAACATAATTATCAGGTTAATGTTGACAATTAAACAGATACAGCCGTGTCTGGTATCAAAGTATAGCTCTCAAATGGTACATTAATATAGAACACAAACTTTCAGTTATTCATGTGTTATTAACCTAATTATAGGCTTATTGGCAAATTTTTAGGCTAATTAGCATAATTCTAGGTGAATTTGGATAATTAGTGAAATACATATGTCTGTGGTATCAAATTAAAGGGATTTCAGTCACGTGACTTGCTGACCAAGAAAAATCTGCCGCATGGAAAAATACAGAGAAAGGTTGACTTTGAAGGATGAGCTAATTGGTCTACAATACCAGCCAATGAAGGGATGGCATTCAAGTGTGAGGTGCTACCTTCGGGAGCTTTGTATACTTTGAAGAATGCCTAGTTTATGCCGAGAAAAAGCTGTAGGACAAACTCTTCCACATTCAGGATGGAAAAGACATGGGGGCATCTCTTAAGTCAAAAAAAAATATGGATACCAATAAGTTAATTCAACACAATCAGAGGGGGAAAATATATAACACAATGCCTGGTGTTTAATTCGCTCAATTATGAAAATATTTGGGATGGTTATAAGGTCACAAAGGCTGATCGGCAAGCCTAATAATAAAATGGCTGGTTTTCGTCCTGGGGTATTCATCTTCTCTCATAGATGGTTTTGGCTCTCAAGAGGTGAGCTTTGGAGTGTCGAAATGAAATATCATGCATGAAAGAATTTTTTGGGGGAAACTAACATGACCAATACAGGGGTCCCAGCCAACTTTGGTGAAGAATGAAATAAAGGAATTTCATCACCAAAAAAAAATATGGCTACATATTATTGTGCAAGGATTTTCAAATTTCACATCTCTCTGGATGATTTTTTTTTGTGTTTTTCTCTCTGTGTTTTTCACATAGCCACTCACAAATATAGTTCGATATCATGTTTTTGTTTTTATTTTTTTTTTTACTGAAAAAAAAGGAAATATAGGAATTTCATTGAAAAATGTGAGTTTCATAGGGTCCTATTAAAATAAAGGAAAAACAGGAGAACTGGGACACCTGGTGAAAACACCTCGATGATCTTTGCACAGATACTTGAAGATGCCATTATTAAAAACCGTAGGACCCCAAGCCTGAAAATTGTTACAATGTATGACAAGATAATACACTTTGGGCTAACCGAACACAAGATTTCATTTGACACTCCAAACCACATCCCAAGGGGCCAAAACACCACTAGACCACTCCAGGTCTTGCAAGAAGCAAAAAAAAGGCAGACCATATTCAGGTAAGCACCTTGTCTCTTGTTTCTATTTTTTTTTATTTTTAATATCAGGATATTAATATGCATGTAGAGCATATTAGTCATAAATATTTAACCATACTGCTGTTCAGGAAGGACCACCTAATGTTATTGTATGCAAGATGAGCCAATTGAAAAGCCAGGATGGATGGTGGTCATTCATTTTACAAATAAAGGGTACAATTATTATTATGTATCCAGTGAATGAAGCTGTTACCTGCTGTATTTATAGTGTATTGGAGCATCGAAGAATGATACATATCATTCTGGTATGTACAGTGAATTAGTAGGCTGAAAGTTGTATCTATTCAGGCTGATCTATTCATGCCCCTGCCATGTATGGCAGGAAATATTGGTAATTTAATGAAAGCCACGTACACCATTGCCACAAGGAGACAAGATGACAGGAGTGACACTAGTAGCTAATGTGAAAGCTAAATTCATAGTATTCACAAATATAGACATATGGATAATAACCCTGGTACCAATGAGAGCTACATATATATGCATTCGACATCCATTTATCTCCCTTACAATGAAGACTGATCAATTAATTATAATCACACCTTCAGATCAGCAAATTATACTATTTGATTGTAATCTGAATCATTTTATTGGCATTCCCTAACTGTGTCTCAACCTTTATAAGCTTGGCAGAAGCTTCTGAATACTTAGTTCTGAATAAATCAACCTGTTTGGCATCAGATAAATTACGATTCAGTGTCTCATCTAGTTGGTGGGATAGTGATCCTACTTCGATTAGGATGACAATCTCATAGGATGCTTCTAGCTTTAATCTCTTCTGCTTTGGATTTGTCACTATCAGTAATTTCATCTAGTTTTCTGTTCAAGGACTTTCCTTTTTTGTACTAAAGATTGGGCCAACTGTCTTTCCCTGTTAGTGCTAGTATGCTCTAGTATGCGCTGCAAATTTTCTTCAGCACTTTCTGAATTTGGAAGTTTATGGGCACTGGGAAAACCTGAGCTAAATATTCTTCCTTCTGCTGGGATTTGTTCCGTTTTAACTTCAGTACTCTTTGATAGATAATTCTGAATTTGTTATACAAAATTTTCACTGTACGACCGAACTGTGTGCAGGTTTGAAACTCGGGATGCTTCTGTGCAAATGATTGAACTATTTCTGACATCGGTTTAGACTTATTCTCAATGTAGTGAATGTATGCTTCTTGGATTTTTGCCAAGTGAATTTAACTTTATCAGGGGTTAAAATATATCCAATTTGTTGATGGACAAGTAACCATTACTTTATCGAGTGAATAATACAAAAACAACAAGTTCAACAACAACAAAAAATCTACAACTTACAAGATCTATTTATATACCACTTGTTTCTTCATGACTTGCTCAAAACAAATAATTCTAGTCAACAACAACTGTCGGGTTTTCTCTAAAGAGGAACAACAACAACCAACTTCATTGACAAAGAGAAAAATGCTGTTGTATTGACTATTATCTGCTCACAACTTAAGCAAGTAATCCTTGTCAACAATAACAACACTAATTTAATTCAACAACAAGAAAATCGTAATTATAGTCTAAGACCAGCTATTTTATTCCCATTGAAACAAATTTTTGAGCTGGATGAATTATTGAAATTCACGCGAAATTCTAGTTAATTTCAACAGTAATAATCTAAGAAAACAACAATTATTATAAGCGCAGCGAAATATAAACTGATCAGAGGAAATATCAAAAGGTGGGTGTGGCGGTCACAACAGTGGGCTAATGCCACGTGTGTATCTAAAGTACCCGGATGTCGGCCAATCCGGCGTGACCTGGTTTGAGGGTGAGTACAAAATTGATTTTCCGCGAGAAACTACGCCCAGTTCTTATCGAATAAGTATGAAAACTTGAAGAATAAAACCTCAGCTACAAAACCTGGGGCGAGACTTTTTTTTAGGAACGAGATATATGGCGTAGAAAAATACCGGAACTATTGGAAAAGGTAGAAAATATCGAAAAATTCACTCCGACGAAAAGTTCAACCCACCGTTAGCTTGCGCACGGCCTGAAATATGCCGTTAAATCAAAATTTAGGCTGACTGACAAATAACTTATAACGGAAAGACATACAGCGCCACCCTATGTTTCGGGGGAAGCCCTGAAAAACGGGTCCGTAACTCTTCTTGTGTTGTCGCGCACTCTCAGCCGACGCATTTTCTCGAACAACACGAAAAGTTTAGCATGGATTGTCACACAAATTTACGCAAGTATTTTTAAGTATTTTATTTCTAACGGAGCCAAAAATCAGTCGACAGTTCTCAGTAAAATCGGAAATATACGACTTGGAAGTCAGAAAAGGGGCCTCAACCTAGGCTTTTCCAACAATTCAGGGGCCGTGGTCACGTGACCTTAACTCCCTAATTATTGTGCGGTTTTGAAGGTTTATTTGGAATATATAAAAAAGTACTTCTTGAAATGACATGAAAACTGACACGATGATTGCTGAGCTCGTCGGCTAACATTATGAATTCCATCGATGATGTCACTCCCTTCTGCACGTGCGAGAGCTATTTTTAACTCGACTCTTCAGCTCAGTTCCCGTCGTGGACAGTATCAGTTATGACACCCATCGTGAACAAGAATTTGACGTTGAAGTACAATGTATTTTCAAGTTTTGTGCACGACAATCGTTAGTTGGAGTTCTGTCGCTTAAGATGATATGATCATTGTTCAATTTCTATACGTATTTACTGAAGAGCGATATCCGGAAGACAAGGTGGTAGATCGAATTTCGCACTTTGCCACAACACGAGAAATTTCTAATTTTGATGAAAACAAAAATGTTAGATTGAAATTTTTCGACTTTCGTGGCTACCTATAATTCTGTATTTTGCATAACAATTAGAAATGATCTCCCCTTTGTTCTGACATATTATTGGCACAACACGCACGCACGAGATGCGTGTCCGATAACTGACCTGTCCGATAACTGTTCCGACACCCGTACCGCCGTTGTTGTTGCAACGGGTTTTACAACAAGAAATCATGTAGAATCTATAACTGGACTACCCTTTGTACATATAATTGATGCTGTTTAATTGTTCCGGTTCTACATAAACCAGTACGATAAAGAAACTTACCTAAATGTATGATCTGTTCATAAATACAATGAAAATATCCGATACATGACACAATATGTTGTATGTTGCAAAACCCACGAAATGGTGGTCCACGTGGGGTATCATTAAATTCCTAACTTATAAATGAATGTGAAAATGGATTTGATCCTGAAAGTAAGGCCTCACCAAGGCTTGTTTCCCTCTGCGGACATTTCCCCATGGATCTTCTCCTGTGCACATTTCCTCTATTAGAAATTTCCCTAGTCCTATATATTTTTTATAATTTGACGGTACTGTTTAAAATATTGACAAAAATAATTTGGAGGATACATTTTCTTATTTTTTTATTTATTTTTCTTCTTATTTTCAATAAAGTTAATTTGGCATGATTTTCTTCCTCTGGGTTCCTATATATTTTAATAAAAATTGTTTTTGTCAATATTTGGAGGGGTGGGGGGGTTATGTCCGTGCACCATCTTGGCTATCAGCTAGCATGCTGGCTTCCTTTATTTCTGAGACTGATCATTTTCCAACAAGGAAACAAAACTACACCCGATGGTCCAAAATCCAATTCTTGATGCCCATTATGTATTATCCTGGAACATGGTTCGAGCAGGTATCTTGAAGACATTCTATCTCGGGATTTGATCATCAGAGAACATTATGTGAGAACATATACAGTACATCGAGAGCCATAAGGATTTCATTACCTTTCACATTCCAATATAAGTTGATGGTAACCCCAGAAATATTGAAGAATATATTGAAGTACTAAATGAGAAAAAAAAAAACATATCTAAAAAATCATATATTTTGATCATGTTATTTTTCATATAAATTATTTCGTATGAATGAGAGAATCGAAGAAATAATATGGATTTCAATGTGCACTCAACATGCTGTCTTAGAAAAAACTAGCATGGTGAATATTCAATCTATTTGTCTTTAAAACCACATGTATATGTAAGCCATGTACTACAGATTGAAATTAGCCAAAATAGATGGGTCATTTACCATGCCAATTTCTGACAATAGAGATAGTTCTCAAAATCGCATGTTAAAAGATAGGATAAAACCTCAACTCCAAAGTTTAATGGCTCAGTTGCACATTGTTGAAAGAACAAAGAGTCTGTGTGTTCACTGACCCGCGACTTACTGATAAAACATTTATTTCTTTTTTTTAGTTGATCAATAAATCAGTTTGTTACGGTATCATCATCCTAGGCTACAGATTTGCAGATTCAACATCCGTCTCCCAGAACCGTTACGTTCGTTCCGCGCCAGAATTCAGACATTTGGTCACCCGTTCAAGCGCGGGTTTCCGAATGAATACAACAACTCTGATGACGTACAACGCATGACATGTGCTTGGCTGTCGCGTGGTTGATCTAGGATTGAGAAATAAACTCTTGTCTCGTTGAAAGACACCATGGGGAAGAAAACTAAAATTGGAAAGGCTCGGAAGGACAAGTTCTATCAACTCGCCAAAGAAACAGGTTCGTTTTTAATCCCCATTTAGTTTGGAGAATAGAAACATTTCCGATCAGTTTTTTTTATCACAATCTTCTGTTAAAAATGGCCCAGATTTCGATACCCGCATCTTACTTTTTTCATACTCATAGATTTGAATGCCGTACCATCCCCCATTATTTGATGAAATGTATTTATGACCGCCTGTATGAACGCGCGACTCATCTGTATGATCAAATATAAATTATAATTCGTTGTTATTACAGGATGGTAATATTAATTTGGCCCAGATTCTTGTTAATATAAATAATCCCAATCAGTCCCCATTGATAACTCTACTGTTGAGTCCGACTAATTACCATAAACAACCATAAACTACTGTAAACAGATAGTAAACTACCATAAACAGATGGTAAACTACTCTTAAACAAGCGTAAACAAATAGTAAACAACCGTATACAAGTGGTAAACTATACCTTTAACAAAACTTAAACTATCATAAACAAACTGTAAACCATCAGAAACAAGATTTTGAAAGGTTTGTACCATACAATATTTGTATCCTTGATCATTATAGGTTAACAGGTTTTGTTCCCTGAGAATACTCACTAGACAGTCTACATTGAGAGAAGATATGATGTTCAGTCATTTTGTTAACACTATTTTGATGAACATCAAATTCTACTGGATATTTACATGGTGAAAAGATTTTTGTGTGGGTTCCCATTTGTTTGTGTTCAAGACAGAGTTTGTTTGCAGCCATTTTGAGTTGTTTGCGGTCATCTTCACTTTTTTTTACAGCCATAATGATCATACATGTAGTTACAAATGTCGTAGTAAATATACCTTTCAAAATTTCACATAGTTCACATTTGGGTAATGTAGTTATTAGTAATTTACTACTTGTTTACGGTTGTTTAGATGGTGTTTATGGTTGTTTACGGTACTTTACTACATGTAATTTGTTTCCGGTTTGCGGTTGTTTATGGTCTGTTTGCGGTTGTCAGCAAATCTTAGTCAATGAAGAATGCGTGGAAAGCACAATACAAATAACTGATGATTATTTTCATTGGCATTGCAATTTGCATGCTGAGTATTTGCGTCTTGTACATCTTCTGTGCCCACAATTGTTACATGTAAATGTATCACATTATTTTCTGTGAATAGGTTACAGATCAAGAGCTGCGTTCAAGTTAATCCAGTTAAACAGGAAGTATGAATTTCTGCAGAAGTCCAGGATTGTCGTGGATCTCTGTGCTGCTCCTGGGGGCTGGGCACAGGTGGCAGCTGAGAATACACCTGTCTCTAGTCTCATTGTTGGTATGGATACTTCAGTATGTTTCAATTGAATAGGCCTAGTTTGGTCACCTTTCTAAGATCCACCATTATAATGGATGGATGTACTTTGGCACCCCAGCCATCGCACCGCGATGGGCACTGGTCGTGCAACCCGTTCCCCTCAACCCGCCATACACATGATCCCTCTTATCAGTGTCACATAGACGCTGTAATTCCCACATTTTTATACTTTCTCCACACTCCACACAACCATATACTCTTCTTTTCCCATAACTACAGAAGTAACACCTAACATTTCCATCTGTCAAGCCCCCTCATTGTGTCTCATCAGACCGATTCTAGTAGCAACTTTTATCAAGTATCACCATGGCTGCTCATAATTAAATGTCCCGATAGTCACCAATCCACTCAACATTTAATATTTCACCATCAAATTTCTCTCCAACCCAATTTCTTCAATACTTGTCCATGTCCCCAACAGGCTATTCATCCTCGCCCTTGTGCCCTATATGCTCAAGTATCCTATTGTTCCCCCTCCTTGCCAGCTTTCCACTATTGAGCTTTTCCCCAAAGTAATCCTTCACATTGCACCCAGTCTAGAGTATTACCACATTAACATTCTACAGCAGTCCTGTCTCATCCAATCCCTCAATATCCCCTCTAATGGTCCACACATCCTGCACAAAATTGGATATGATATGGCTCTCTATCTTATCCAAAGTATTACCACCAAGTCCCAACAAGTCTAATGAGGCCATGTCTTCGTCATTCCCACTTATCCTTCCACTTCTTATTTCTTTGTGGGAAGCTATACAGTCTCCCTGATAACATTGGTTATCATTCACAGTTAATACTTGGAGATAAGATTAATTTAGTAAGACATTCTTCAATCAATAAGACATACGTGTACTTGAAGGATGAACCGTACAAATTTTCTATTTTGATCATCTTTTTTTCTATTTCAGCTATTGATTTAGTGCCAATTCGGTCGATCCACAATGTGACATGTCTGCAGGATGATATTACTACTGAAAAATGTAGACAGGTAGAGCTGTGATATCTTAACATTCATTGATTCCATGTAGTTGGTTCTGATCCATCTTAGAAAGAGTATTTGACCATGTCCACTTACATTCAGTGTTGATGGATAGATGTGAAATTGTCCAATAAATATAAATCTATTAGACATTATTTACATGTATATTTTCATAGCTTTGTTGTGGCATAAACTTACTTGGCCTGAGTTTTATTCAGTTTCTGGAGAATGCAGGTGATTTGTTTATGGTTGAAATGTGAAGGCATAGGAAATGCTTGCCTTGTAGTTTTCTGTTACTCTGAAGTAAATCCAGGGATCTGTCAGAAATAAAAGTGAATATAGCCAGGGAACTGAAATTTATGCAGGTTATACTCCTAACATTTGGTGCTTTCTCATCATCCTCATACTGCATGTATTGGAACCGATAGTAAAAAAAAATATTACATGTAATATTTTTCCTTGAGCAGAATTTGAAGAAAGAGTTACAGACATGGAAAGCAGATTGTTTTCTCAATGACGGTGCTCCTAATGTTGGAAAGAACTGGCTCCATGATGCTTTCCAGCAAGGTGTGTCTACACTTTGTAGTCTGTTTGATTCATAACTCGAAAAAATGATTTGATGGATACAAACCTTTATCAAGCTGCTGAGGTGCTACTATCTCCGCTGAAATGTTGCTCCCCTGCAATTCTTCAGTGCAAGCGTATGTCATCATTTTGACCAACCAGCGCCCGAATGTGGAGATGATCCGCTTAACTGAGCCGTTGGGTCATAACATGCATTTTGATAGGCCAGATGGACAGATTTTGTTCTTATCCATATCTATAAAATCAAGTTTTGAGTTCTATAGACTTATATGCCATTCCAAGATCTTGATTGATGCCTGATACATTCAGATTACAACCAACACACTCTTTACAGCTACCCTATTTCTTCTAATTATTCAGACAGCAAAACTTAACTTCAGGCATCTGCTGAAAGAATGTCTGCTATCATGCTACAAATTTCACTGGCTAGATTTTCAATTCTTGGGACAAATAACTCATCCATGCCACAATATTTAGCATCAGTTGTCATAAAGAGGGTTTTATTCTGCTTTAAAGTCTAAAAATGCTGTTTGAAAAATTAGAAGAAATAGGGTAAAGATGATGTAACCCTTTAAAGTGAACGTAAAGGCTGAGGCAACATGCACTCTGTGGGAAAGAGCTACATTGAAATACTGAAATAGCAGCAACGAATATTTTTGGGGATTTTTTTGCACCGAGTAGGAACGAAATTATCTCCGTTGTATTATTGTTCCCCGGCTGCCGCCATGCTGGCTATCTCACATCAGAGCAGTGACGTTGTATCACTTCGGAGCTCTCTAGTTCGTGGAGTTAGAAAGCGTAGAAAGCATGTAAACATAGCGACGTACGAGGAGGCTAGCCTGACTTCAAGTTCTGACGAAGAGACAAATGAAGGTTTACAGGGTTACCAGTTTGAACCAAAACGCTCCGATGTCGACGAAAGTAGTGAGTAGTTCATGGAACGTTTCAGGTCAGTAAACACTTGCTGGAGACACGCAACACAGTCAAAACACGCTTGAAACAGCCGAGCTCTCCACCTCCGCAATTACAATTCGTGCTACAGCGATGCCAAAACAAAGTGATACTACGTCACAGGAAAATATCACGTGCTCCATACAAGCGTTTTCATTGGCGCAAGGCTATCAATAAACTAATATGGCCGACTCCAGTCGCTTGTTGCATCAGTCAATAATTCCCGTGTTCGGAATTTTTTTTTTGGAAGGGAAAAAATCACAAAAAATATTTGTTGCTGCCAAATGATACTTTTAATATAGTTCTTCCACACAGTGCGTGTGTTGTCGCAGCCTTTACGTTCACTTTAATAATATGGATATCACATGACTGGAACATGTTTTTTAGGATACTTTTAAGCAAGAGATTAAGCATTGTTTTATGGATATCAATATAACCCCTCTGTTTCAGCCCAGCTAACTCTGCATGCCATGAAGCTGGCCACAGAATTCCTCCGTAAAGGAGGCTGGTTTGTAACAAAAGTGTTCCGTTCTAAGGACTACAATGCTCTCTTGTGGGTGTTCCAACAGTTGTTCAAACATGTCCATGCGACCAAACCCCAGGCGTCCAGAAATGAGTCCGCTGAAATATTTGTTGTGTGCCAGGGCTTTCTCGCGCCCGACAAGATTGATCCCAAGTTTCTGGACCCAAAATATGTCTTCAAGGAAGTGCAATTGGAACCCACGACAGTACCACTCAACATGGTTCACCCAGAGAAAAAGAGGAGGTATGGTTTATATTCGGAGAAGGTGTGCTTTATATTAGATAGTGTACATGTACTTGCAAGTTGATCTCATGGATGAAACAGATGGAATCTATGTTGTACATACTCTGTCCCTTCCTCCAATAAATGTACAATCAAATCTCAATGATCAATAATTGGGCATTTGTAGACAATTGCTTTTGGATGTTCTTTTCTCACATTCTGTTATATATTTACCGATTAACATACACGTATAAATATAGCATCAAATTGTATTACATGAAAAATATGCAGATTAAATTGATTTTTTTTCCTACCATATCCCACTATCCGAGTAACCTGACATGCTGACTTTTGACAGTCTAGGTTCACTGGAATCCCCATTTCTATTCTGGCAGACCTCAGCTGTGATTTTCTCATCTAATCATTAGGAGAGAGGGTAGAAAGTGTCGGAGTGCGGATAGGGGTCCGAATGTAAGCTCAGTGATTATACATGTTGTATATTTTGCTGAATGGGAAGTTAGTACCCAGTGTCCGACTGGGGAAGTTAGTACCCAGTGTCTGACTGGGGAAGTTAGTACCCGGTGTCTGACTGGGGAAGTTAGTACCCAGTGTCTGACTGGGGAAGTTAGTACCCGGTGTCTGACTGGGGAAGTTAGTACCCAGTGTCTGACTGGGGAAGTTAGTACCCAGTGTCTGACTGGGGAAGTTAGTACCCAGTGTCTGACTGGGGAAGCTAGTACCCAGTGTCTGACTGGGGAAGTTAGTACCCAGTGTCTGACTGGGGAAGCTAGAGTTTAGTATCCAGTTGTCTGGGCAAGCTAGTATCCAGTGTCTGTAGGGGAAGCTGGTACCCCAGTATATCTGAACTCTGGATGCTGCTGGCTATATCAATTATTGATGTTCTCTCTTTCAGACAAACAGAGGGTTACCCTGAAGGAGATTACACTTTATTTCACCCCATAAGTGTCTCGGAGTTCATTAACAGCGAGAAGTTTATGGAGCTGCTCTCCACAGTAAATCAAGTATGTAACATGTATCTGTTACAATGTTCAGTTTCAGCATAATTTTTTTATCATTCAAATATTAGTTTTTGAAGAGATTGAATTTTAGGGCTGTTGACTCTCCTAGAATTCATTTTCTACATGTTAACAATCTTTCATTTGTTTTCTTATTTTTTTGGAAATAATCACATTTTGTGTTGAACGAAAACATTTCAGAATTGACAGTGAACAAGTGAAACATGTCTCAATTATTATGAATGTTACATGCATGTGATTGTTTTAAAACATGTGCATGTTGTGTACTTTTTAATGGTTTCCAGATTACCTTGGATGATGAGAGAGTTTTGAGTCATCTTCTAACCACAGCTGAAATACAAGAATGTTGTAAAGACATCAAGGTTCTGGGCAAGAAGGAATTGAGGTGAATTTCACACCAAAGTGTCTTACCCTCCATCACCCCTTTTTACCCCTTGGCCAATTTTGGCCAAAGGGATATTGTTGGTGTCGTCTGTCTGTCCACTTTTCTTGTGAACATGATATCTCTAGAAGGATTATAGCCAGACTTTTTAAATTCATATCACATATGCAGCTGGTGATCGGTCAGAAGCCTATTGAAAATGATCGACCTTGACCTATTTTTCAAGGTCAAATGCTAGTATTTGCAATAATTCTTGACAGATGAAAGCTAGGGTTTCCAAACTCTTATCACATATGCACGTGTTGATCGACTATCAGCTTACCCAATTTGACCTGACCTTGACCATGACCTATTTTTCAAGGGTTCAGTTCGCGTCGGATTTCTATTGCCTACCCTGCTTCGTAGGTCCTGTGATGTTGGTCACACTGCCATGTATATATTTTTCCAAGATCAAATTGCTTGATTGCAGTATGAAGAGCTATATAGAGAGTGCTAGGAATTCAGTCATGCTTTACCAGAACCTCGGCATAAAGGTGGTCCCCATCAGTTAAGGCATTGCCAAAACCTGACATGGCCCAACGTTCTTCAGTCAACCCTACAACCTAGTTGTTAAAGTTGAAAGTAATCTCATGCAATGCATGTTTGCTGGATGTCGACAACAACTGATAGCAGAGGGGTATTGGACCGATTGTGCCATTTTCTGATCAGTGGGGACATGGTGATCTTAAAATGGAGAAATCAATGCCTTCTCCAAAATTCTCTTTGGTGATATCTCTCCTCCATAGGATGCCCTCCATTCTGTGTGGCTGAATTAGACAATGGGTTTTGCTCTTTAGCCATGAATACTCATAAAATCGTCGAAAAACACTTTCTGTGAGACTTTCTGAATGGGCATACTCATGCAGTCCATCATTTCTGGAGATAAGCTAGAAACGGAATTTGAAATGAGTCTGCTTTGAACTTCAACTCTTCTAGAAAAGTGTGTCAAATCTGGCTCACCATTCAAAGATAACATACAAACTGAACTTCTTGGCATACATGTTGCCATGTCCGTCATCCGACGGTCAATTTAAAATGGTGAAAAAAATGGGTTTGACTTATTCATTTTCTTTCTTATTTCATAGCCAGAAATGGGCCTATTCATCATGTAAGGGAAACACAATAGGTGACTACTTGTAGGGAACCTTGTTAAACCGGGAAAATCTACCCGACAATTTGTATTGCACACGGTGTTCCCTGTTTGAAGATCCTTACATGACGAACTTCCCCAGAAAGGCACCTCATGCTCCAAATAGGAGTGAATAGGGTAGCTCTGTATGGGTGTGTAGGTGCGCTTAGCTAGCATATTGGAGTGAATAGGGTAGCTCTGTATGGGCGTGTAGGTGCGCTTAGCTAGCAATTTCGCATATCAGCCAAATACTATTTTCACAAGTCCAGATAAATCTACATTCTCCCAACTTATTGATGTTCTTGGGCCATTGATTCTGTTATACAATCTTGCATCCCCATGGTTATTTTGAATTAACATGTTGATATCCGAAGACTCTTTTTGATATGACACCCGTGTCAGTTTCAGACAGACTTCAAGGTATGTTGGCCACGATGAAATTCAAACCAATCAAAACTCAACCTCACAGCAGATTGATGTAGCGAGTGCACGCCTCAAAGTGGATTTACATGGTCCTGTTTGGTGATTTCTCTGGCCATTGCCTCTATTATACAATTTTGTATATATTGTATCCGCTGTGGCTGTTTTTGAATTAGCCTGTTGATATCCGAAGACTTTGGTTTCATATCACACCCATGTCGGTTTCAAGTTAGTTTGACCAGCAATGAAATTCAAACCAGTCTAAACTCAAATCTCAAACCTCACAGTGGATTGGTGTAGCGAGCTGGAATGAAATGCGCCTAATTTAAAGGATACCCCTTAATCTATTTATATCCAGAACTGATATGGGCAACTAAAGCAAGCCAGTGTATCGATTATTATGGATCGATCGATACTCTGGCTCGCGAGGATGGTCAAATATGGGCAGCCGCTCTTATTATGAAATTAGAAATTAGGAAGGGTACTTCATGGAAACCATGGAAGGAATGGAGAGGCTTTAATGATACCATATCCATTGTATCCATTGGTGGCACCATAACAGTTCCATATATTCTAACATTTCCACCTTGGAGACGATTGAGTTGAATTTCATTGATTTGAAAATTTTGAAGACCTGGGAGATCTTGGAAGATGATCCCAAGACTTGAAAATGTAAATGTGTAAGATTAGATAATATTTACTACACACACAAAGAACTCATGTCAGTGTAACAGTATAATACCCCCTCCCCCCCCACCATCAGACCTGATTAAATCAAAAGGATGACTATGTGTGTATTTTCAATAGAAAATTGTTGTCATGGAGAAAGAAGATGAAACAGTACCTAGATGAGCTGGAAGGAAAAATAGAAGATAAAAGGTAAGTTGAACATACTTAGAATAGCTGAAGTTCTGTTTGCCTTATATGAGCATACCGTAACCTTGAATCATTCTGACAGGATGATTTATCATATTTTTATCTGACATTCAAACTCACAATTCAGTGAAATTATCCACTGATGCAAACACTCCATTACTGTACCATCCCAAAATTTGGGGTCAGATTTTGACCAAAGATCATATCTAATATATTTGGTCACCCTCATTTATAAAAAAGCTTTGTGTGTTAGTCACATCCACTAATATGTTGTATTATCGTACCACCGCTTAAACCAAATCTTCAAATTGTTGTGTGGTGTTGGGAGATATTGACCCTGCATGTCTTGTTGTATGTGGAATGTTTTGACTGTTTCTGTTTCTTCACCAGTCCAGCGGAGGAGAAGGCAGAGGAAGAGGAAGATGAAGAGGCCAAGATAGAAAAACTGTTGCTAGAAGTGAAAGAAGGAGAACAGAAAGCACTCAAACGGTAAAACCTGGCAACTGAAATTGTGAAACATGGGTACTCTTAATTCTATACATTGGGTACTCAGATAGTGTGAAATCACCATGAAGGGATGATCTGATAGTGCCGTACACATGATGTGTGTTTCCAGGGCCATACCCATTATTCATTTTGTTCCATGAACGAAATGGAGCCGAAAATAACTACTAGTTTGACATAGAACTTAATATCAATGGGTCACAGCAAAGTATCCGCATTTTATCAGAGGAAATTTTAATGCAATAGCATTGTGTATGTTTCATATTTGAACTAACATCTTTGTATTATAGAGTTGGTGGATGTTTCATTAGCTATTCACAGTTGCATTTAAAATGTGACTCGTTCACTTTTTGTCTCAATTATTGAGAGTTTAATATGGCCTGGTGATAATTGCTCAGAATGTTCCATGTTTGCTTTCTAAATGATTAATTTCTAGGAAACCTTGCTATGTTCTGGTTTGTTTAAGCCATATTCTAGCATACCTGGATTATGAAATTAATATTACAAATTTGATTAGTTCATTGGATGTTCATTCACAGAAAACTGAAGAGAATTCGTAGAGAGAAATTGAAACTGAGACATAAAATGGACCTGAATATGATTGTACCAGGGGATGTCCATGACTTCTCTGATGATGTTGGACTCTTTCAGCTGGAGAAAATAAAAAACAAAGTGGTATGTATGGGTGTCACTAGGATTTATTAGATGGGGGCATATGAGAATCACTTTGTTCATGCATGTATCTGTCTGTTCATCCATTCATATGGCCAAACCTAACCACCTGACCCCCGAACCCTCATATACTCCAGGTGCTTACATCAGACTACACTTAGGGCACTGAGTCCCAACATCTGTCTCCTTAAGTAAGCTTTGCCTGACCCCATACCATCATATATTCTGGAAGCTTAGATCATCCTACACTTATTTACCCATCCACTACCCTGGGAGCTTGTGCCAACCCCCAGGGTACAGAGCCTCACTCTCGATCTCCTGAACTAAGCTTCGCTCGATTTCTTACCATCATATATTCTGGGAGCTTACGTCATCCTACACTTATTCAACTCATCCGCTACACCCAGGAGCATGTCCCCACCCCCGGTACACCGAGCCCCACACTCCCTCTCCTAAACTAAGCTTCGCCCAACCCCATACCTCGTATTTCAATTTCTAATTTTATATCTCTTATATGTGATACTAACCTACTATTAGGTATGAGATGCAATGTACATTGAAAATACACACACATGCCAAATCACGTACAATATATTCCCTTATAGTAATTACTAATAGTTTGATGACAATATTTTATTTCAGAAGTACAATTAAATATTTGCAGTACCAAATCTCTGTTAGTTTTGAAAGAAAGGACACTATTTTCTTCAATTTTGCTATCAAATCATTCTATTCCATATCATATGATTTACCCAAAAGCTTTTGCACAAACCATATTTATGTCCACACATTTAACTTACTACAGTAAATAAAACTGAGTTTTAATCAGTTTGTGGTGTCCCAGTCTTTACCAGTGCACATTGTTATGTAGCATTACATGTGTATGATTGGAAGCATTTGTCATTATATTCTTTTATTTGCATACAATGTAAGGGTTTACCAGAATGCTGGTGTCCCATAATCCCATTCCTTACTGTGAATGATACCTCTACTTCAGCTATTATAATGCTAATAGCTTTATCAGAAAAGGGATTATATAGTCCACGTATTATGACACAAAGTAACACCAAGGACATGTTCCTAACTATTCATGTACATGTATTCATCAGATATGCGAAATGAGATGTATAAGCTTACTTTCGAAAAAAATATAATCTTTATTTCTAGTTTTACCCCTCGGGCAAATTTTATCCGAAGGGTATTGTCATCATCAGCAGCATTGTCTGTCTGTCTGTCCGTCCGTCTGTGAACACGATATCTCAAGAATTATAGTCAGGCATTGTAATTTCATACCACGTATGCATCTGGTGAAGGATCAGAAGCCTATTGAAAATGACCGACTTTGACCTATTTTATCAAGGTCAAATTCTAGTATTTGCTATGTTTTTAGCCGCTGTTCAAATCACTTTTCGTCCGTCGTCCGTCGTCCGTCAGTCAGTCCGTCAGTCCGTCCGTAAACAATTCTTGTTACCGCGATTTCTCAGGAACTACTGCATGGATCTTTTACAAATTTGGTACACAGGTTCGCCTTAGGGTCTAGTTGTGCAAGAAACCTTTTCTGGTCCGATTCGAAAATCCAATATGGCCACCAGGCAGCCATCTTGGATTTCCCCATGAAACCTTGTTATCGCGATTTCTCAGGAACTACTGCATGGATCTTTCAAATTTGGTACACAGGTTCCCCTTGGGTCTAGTTGTGCAAGAAACCTTTTCTGGTCCGATTCGAAAATCCAATATGGCCACCAGGCAGCCATCTTGGATTTCCCCATAAAAACCTTGTTACCGCGATTTCTCAGGAACTACTGCATGGATCTTTTCTAAATTTGGTACACAGGTTCCCCTTGGGGTCTAGTTGTGCAAGAAACCTTTTCTGGTCCGATTCGAAAATCCAATATGGCCACCAGGCAGCCATCTTGGATTTCCCCATGAAACTTGTTACCGCGATTTCTCAGGAAACTACTGCATGGATCTTTTTCAAATTTGGTACACAGGTTCCCCTTGGGGTCTAGTTGTGCAAGAAACCTTTTCTGGTCCGATTCGAAAATCCAACATGGCCACCAGGCAGCCATCTTGGATTTCCCCATGAAACATTGTTACCGCGATTTCTCATGAACTACTTCATGGATCTTTTTCAAATTTGGTACACAGGTTCCCCTTGGTGTCTAGTTGTGCAAGAAACCTTTTCTGGTCCGATTCGAAAATCCAATATGGTCACCAGGCGGCCATCTTGTATTTCCCCCCATGAAACTTTATCACGATTTCTCAGGAACTACTGCATTGATCTTTCTCAATTTTGATACACAGGTTCCTCTTGGGGTCTGGTTGTGCAGGATACCTTTTTCGGTCCGAATTGAAAAATCAAATATGGCCACAAGGCGCCCACCTTGGATTTCCCCATGGAACCTTGTTATCGTGATTTCTCAGAAACTACTGCATGGATCTTTCTCAAATTTGGTACACAGGTTCGCCTTGGGGTCTAGTTGTGCAAGATACCTTTTCTGGTCCGATTCGAAAAACCAATATGGCCACCAAGGCAGCCATCTTGGTTTTCCCCATGAAACTTTATCGTCATTTCTCTGAGTACTGCATGGATCTTTCTCAAATTTGGTACACATGTTCCCCTTGGGGTCTAGTTGTGCAAGATGCCTTTTCTGGTCCGATTCGAAAATCCAATATAGCCACCGGGCAGCCATCTTGGATTTCCCCATGAAACTTTGTTATCGTCATTTCTCAGGAAGTACTGCCTGGATCTTTCTCAAATTTGGTACACAGGTTCACCTTATGATGTAGTTGTGCAAGATACCTTTTTCGGTTCAAATTGAAAATCCAATATGTCCATCAGGCGGCCATATTGGATTTCCCCATGAAACTTTGTTATTGCGATTTCTCAAGAACTACTGCATGGATCTTTATCAAATTTGGTACACAGGTTCCCCTTGTCGCCTAGTTGTGCAAGATACCTATTCTGATCCGATTTGAAAATCCAATATGGCCACCAGGTGCCCATCTTGGATTTCCCAATGAAACTTTATCGTGATTTCTCAAGAAGTACTGCATGGATCATCCTCAAATTTGGTTCACAGATTCCCCTTGTGGCCCAGTTATGCAAGATGCCTTTTTTGATCCGATTCGAAAATCCAATATGGCTGCCAGGTGGCCATCTTGAATTTCCCCTTGAAACATTGTTATCGTGAATTCTAAGGAAATATTTCATGGATCTTTCTGAAATTTGGTACACAGGTCCCACATGGGGCCTAGTTGTGCAAGATACCTTTTTTGGTCCGATTCGAAAATCCAATTAATACGGTATTCCCGAGTTGTGACGTTGCATCACAAGAGTCGGCGGATCAAACGGTGGGGCATATTCTATATATTGACTATAGAGAATATCCATATCTTCACCTTCCATATCAAGGAGTTCAAATAATTCGGAATTAAAATGTATTTCTTCAAATTTTAAATCAGTTTTCTTTAGTCCATGCAGTTGCATGTGAACTGCCCCACCCTTTCGTCTGTCGGCGGGTCAGCTACATGAAGGGACGTCACTCTTGGGACACAATGCTACAACTTGACAACTGTAAACTCTGCATGTTTCGACTCAAGGGAAATAATCAGGATTCAGACACTTTCAAATTCGAAGTTTCAACATTACTGCGCGGACCGGATCCCTTCAGTATTAAGTATTGTACCATCTTACTATTTTCGAGCATGGTATCTTAAAAGAGAGATCTGAAACTAGTCCAGTAAACAGAACAGAATTAGCATTCGTTCCTAATTATAAAATCTTAAGTATGCCAAAGTGTCAAAGAGATTTTTCTTCGCTTCCAGTACCCAATGATGACACGTGCAAAAAAATAAATAAAATAAAAACACTACAAAACGAAGATGAAGGATCCTCCGTACATGTACATTCACTTTCAGACTAACTTTGCTCATTTCTCTTGTACTATAACAACCGACAGAAGTACAGTTTCTAGAAATATTGAAACCCCTGAAACTTAGAAAGATTATATCTTGGTGTTTTTCAGTGTCCCTTTTTCGATCTTTTTCGCTCAGATTAGAAATTTTGTAAACAAAATTACAACTAATCGTCTTAGTAACAATGGACAAAAAGATCCTCTTGTCATTAAGCTTACAATTATCGGACAATGGTGGGCGCCAAGATCCTTCAGGATCTCTCGTTTGAAGGATAAAAGCTAGTCTATAAATTTATTTTACATATGCTTCTGGTGATTGACTAGAAGCCTATTCCAGTCGACTGACCTTGACTTACTTTTTCAAGGTCAAATACTGTTTATTATGATATACGTAACATAAAGAAATATAGCTAGGCTTTCCAAATTAATACTATGTATACATCTGGTGATGGTCCAGAGGTGTGCAGAATATGCCTTACCTTGACCTATTTTATCAAGGTCAAATTCTAGTATTTGCTATATTTTTTGAAGGATTAAAGCTAGGGTCTTCAAATTCATATTACGTATGCAACTGGTGATTGACTAAAAGCCTATCCCAGATGACTGACCTTGGCCTATTTTTATCGAGCCCGTAGCTTTAGCTGCGGAAAGCTCGATATAGGTGCCACAATGATGTCCGTCTGTCTATCTATCTGTCTATCTGTCTGTCTACATGTCTATCTGTCTGTCTGTCTATTCGCAGGACCAAGTAAATGTTAAAGTTTTGGACTTAGAAATTTTTCCCTCAGGACCAAGTAAATGTTAAAGTTTGATTCTAACGCCTGCCCAACCCTCATATTTCAGATGCTTACATCGAGCTACACATATTGAACCCATCCACTACCCTCGGGGAGCCTGTCCCCACCCCTGGGAAGTAAATGTTAAAGTTTTGGACTTCTCAGCTTCTCAGTCTCACATATGTCTCCTAAACTAAGGCCAGCCCGACCCCCGAACTTTTATATATTCCAAATGCTTACATCTGGCTACACTTGTTGAACCCATCCACTACCCTCGGGGAGCATGTTCCCACCCCTGGGACCCCAGGACCAAGTAAATGTTAAAGTTTTGGACTTGGAAGATTTTCTTGTCCACAGCTTCTCAGTCTCACCTATGTCTCCTAAACTAAGGCCAGCCCGACCCCCGAACTTTCATATATTTCAAATGCTTACATCTGGCTACACTTATTGAACCCATCCACTACCCTCGGGCAGCATGTCCCCACCCCTGGGGCACTGAGCTCCATCCTCTATCTCTTGGACAAAGCTTCGCCCGACCCCATTCCCTCATATAGTCTGGGAGCTTAGATCATGCTACACTTACTCAACCTATCCACTACCCTCGGGGAGCATGTCCCCACCCCTGGGGCACCGAGCTCCACCCTCTATCTCTTAGACAAAGCTTCGCCCGACCCCATTTCCTCATATAGTCTGGGAGATTAGATCATGCTACACTTACTCAACCTATCCACTACCCTCGGGGAGCATGTCCCCACCCCTGGGGCACTGAGCCCCACCCTATATCTCTTAAAGTAAGCTTCGCCGGATCCCATACCATCATGTATTCAAGGAGCTTACATCATCATACACTTATTCCACCCATCCGCCATCTACACTTATTCAACCCATCCACTACCCCCGGGAGCATGTCCTCACCCCCGGGGGCACTGAGCCACACCCTCTATCTCTCATATACCCTCATATATTATGGGAGGTTACATCATTCTACACTTACTCAATGTATTGCCCGACCCCATACCCTCATATTTCAATTTCAAATTTTATATCTCTTGTATGTGAAACTAACCTACTATTAGGTATCAGATGCAGTGTACATTGTATATATACACACACACACACAACAAATCATCTACAATATATTCCTTTCTAGTAATTGCTGATAGTTTGATGACATTATTTTTGTTTCAGAAGTACAATATTAAATAACCCGGCGGGGGAATCCCGCAGTACTGAACCTCTATCAGTTTGAATTTCGTGTCGCCTTAAATGAAGGACAAAATTTCCTTCAATTTTGCTACCAACCCCGTCTATTCCACATCCTATGATTTACCTCAAAGCTTTTACACGAACCATATTTGTGTCCACACATTTAACTTACTATATTGATTATGCCCCCCTCTAACTAGAGGGGGGGCATATAGCGATCGCTTTGTCCGTCCGTCTGTCTGTCCGAATTTCTTGTCCGCGCAATATCTCGGTTAATATTTGATGGACAGGATTGAAACTTGCATGGAATGTGCCCAGTGCCTCGTAGTTGTGCAGCGTAGTTTTTTTTCCGAGTTCCGGTATAATTTTCAAGAGTTATGGCCCTTTTTCTGAAATCTCTGTGAATTGGACTTGTCCGGGCTGGATCTTGGTTAATATTGTATGGACAAGTATGAAATTTGCACGATATGTGGTCAGTGCCTCACAGTTGTGCAGCGTAAAGTTTCTTCACGTTTCGCTTATATTTTCAAGAGTTATGGCCCTTTGTTCTTGAAATATCCATGAATTGGGACTTGTCCGGGCTGGATCTCGGTTAATATTGTATGGACAATTATGAAATTTGCAGGATATGTGGTCAGTGCCCTGTAGTTGTGCAGTGTGAAGTTTTTCCACGTTTCGCGTATATTTTCAAGAGTTATGGCCCTTTTTTCTTCAAATCTTTGTGAATTGGGACTTGTAGGGCTGGATCTCGGTTAATATTGTATGGACAAGTATGAGATTTGCATGATATGTGGTCAGTGACCCGTAGGTGTGCAGCATGAATTTTCTCTGCTTGCGGTTATGTTTTCAAGAGTTATGGCCCTTTGTTTATCAAATCTAAGTGAATGGGATATATTTATTTTTCCAGGCTGGATCTCGGTCCATAACCGATTTGAACCAGGAAAATGGCTATATTATATGTTATTCTACATTCCAAAGCAGACAACATAGGTCCTGAAGTATGAAATTGCCCCAAAACGAGTGAATTGGGTGTAAAATTCAAAGTTCACTGATCGCTTCGTAATTTCACCACAATATACTCCCAAGGAATGTAGGTCTCATAACCAGGTCACATTTTCGGATTTGGCGAAGCCCTGGCGACCATCTTGCATCGAAACATCGTATTATCACTTGTTGGTTAATACTTGGAATATGTATTATGTGAGGCATGGCAAAAAAAGTGTCTGAAACAAGAATTTTTATAATTATCCGAATTAGGCCACCAAGCAATAAAGAACAGAACAATGGCGGGGCAGTGTCGGATTAAAGCGGAAGGGGGGGCATACAATTGAGCACATTATTATGTAGCTTACACATGTATGATTGAAAACATTTGTCATTACATTGTTTTATTTGCATACAAATGTGAGGGTTTACCCACAAGGCTGGTGTCCCATTCCATACTGTAAATGATACCTCTACTCCAACTATTACATTATTAATATCTCTGTCAGAAAAGGGATTATATAATTCACATATCATGACACAAAGTTACACCCAGAACGTGGTCCAAATTGCAGGGTCAATTGTTTCTAACTATACATGTACATATACGTAATGAGCTGTATATGCTTACTTTGAAAAAGAAATGTAATCTTTTTTTCAAGTTTTATAATATAGTTCCTCTTTCAATCCAACTTCAACATCACTGATATAGAAACCATATTTGTATGTTTGTCATTTCAAATATTTGCATTGCCAATGATGTGCAACCTCAAATGATGTGCCACCCTAAAGGGCTCGATCTTTTTGCGAAGCTGCATGTTTCAAGATCATATACTGTTTTTTATGATATAACATATAGAAACATAGTTAGGCTTTCCAAATTAATACTATGTGTACATCTGGCAATGGTCCAGAGGTGTGCCAAAGATAACTGACCTTGACCTATTTTATCCAGGTCAGATTCTATATAGTACAATATTTCATCAAGTATTATATCTACATTGTCCAAATATATACGACATATGCCTGGGCATGAAGTCTATTGAATATCACTGACCTTGAGCTCTTTTATAAAGGTCAAATTATATAAGATATCCGAATTCATGTTCCATATGCAATTAAGTTAAAATTGACCAAAAATGTTTTGAAGATGTATTTCCAAGATCAAATTACTTGATTGTACTATAGATGAGTTATATAGAAGAGTATATTTAGAGCTAAGAACTTGGTCATGCTCGACCAGAACCTCAGTGCAAAAATTTTCCTTGGCAAAAGCTGACCTGGCTCAACTTCCTATGTATTTCTAAAACGAGAGAACTACAGTCAACCCTACTAAATCACATGTTTGTTAACCTACATAATGTTGTCAAAGTTCTAAAAATACATATTATGCAATGCATGATTGCTGAGTGTACACAATAACTGATAGCCGAGGGGCATTGGAGCCCATTGGGCTATTTTATAATCTAGTTCCTCTTTCAATCCAACCTCAACTTCACTGACATACATGTAGAAATCATATTTGTTCAGTAAATGTACATGTATTGTCATTTCAAAAGATGTGCATTGCCAATGATGCGTAACCTCAAATGATGTGCCACCCTAAAGGGCTCAATCTTTATGCAAAGCTGCATGTTTTATTTCTACTGTTTATTTTGGCAGCAATTGGCTGAAGTAGAAGCAGGAGACCTGAGTCTGATGGACGGTGATATATTAGAGGAGTCAGATGAGGATATGGATCAGTCCAAACCTATGATGATCTATGACAGAGATAACAAAGATTATCTAGATCCATCTGAGCAGATCATGGAGAGTGAGGAGGAGGAGGAGGAGGAGGAGGGAGATCCATCAGGGGACAGTGACACTGATATGTGAGTATGGTAATCCCTCCAATAATTCAATGCCCCTATCAAAATTCAATCATCTCAGTTTTGGGAACAAAATTCAATTGACTTCCTATAAATTTTATCACCCTCTAAAATCATTGAAATAACAATGAAATAATGGATTACATGCATGATTTTGAACCATTCTGTCAACTTCCTGTTCCAATAAATTTGATCATCCCCTGATTTTAGAGTGCAAAATTTCACTTCCTCTGATCGAATTATTAGAGGGATTGTCATATTGCAATATTGAATTTCTTCATATTATAGCTTCAAGCATTCAGTAATCATTCATCTTCAAGTGGTACTCTGATGACTAAAAAATTATGTATGGAAGTTTGACAGTGTGTCAATTAACTCTTTCTTTCTTCATCATCAATTCCACAATATTTATATCCAAATGTAACTCCGGATATCATTCAGAAAAAAATTTGCCCATGTTGTTGACCGGTCTTTCTCGCTCTTTCATCTACAATCGATTATACATGCATTTCTGGACATATGACAATATATTTGGGTCTGTCCTCAGAATATTTTGGTTCTGCATAATATGAAATATTGCCACTCCAGAAAATGGACCAAAATGTAATTCTGTTTTAAGCCCACCATCACCAGATGGTGGGCTGTTCAAATCACTTTTCTCAGGAATTACTACATGGATCTTTTTCAAATTTGGTACACAGGTTCCCCTTGGGGTCTAGTTGTGCAAGAAACCTTTTCTGGTCCGATTTGAAAATCCAATATGGCCACCAGGCAGCCATCTTGGATTTCCCCATGAAACCTTGTTACCACGATATCTCGGGAACTACTGCATGGATCTTTTTTCAAATTTGGTACACAGGTTCCCCTTGGGGTCTAGTTGTGCAAGAAACCTTTTCCGGTCCGATTCGAAAATCCAATATGGCCACCAGGCAGCCATCTTGGATTTCCCCATGAAACCTTGTTACCGCGATTTCTCAGGAACTACTCCATGGATCTTTTTCAAATTTGGTACACAGGTTCCCCTTGGGGTCTAGTTGTGCAAGAAACATTTTGTGGTCCGATTCGAAAATCCAATATGGCCACCAGGCAGCCATCTTGGATTTCCCCATTCCCCTTGAGGTCTAGTTGTGCAAGAAACCTTTTTTGGTCCGATTCGAAAATCCAATATGGCCACCAGGCAGCCATCTTGGATTTCCCCATGAAACCTTGTTATCGCGATTTCTCAGGAGCTACTACATGCATCTTTTTCAAATTTGGTACACAGGTTCCCCTTGGGGTCTAGTTGTGCAAGATACCTTTTCTGGTCCGATTCGAAAATCCAATATGGCCACAAGGCAGCCATCTTGGATTTCCCCATGAAACTCGGTTATTGTCATTTCTCAGTACTGCATGGATCTTTCTCAAATTTGGTACACAGATTCTCCTTAGGGTCTAGTTTTGCAAGACGCCTTTTTCGGTCTGAATCGAAAATCCAATATGGCCACAAGGCGGCCATCTTGGATTTCCTCATGAAACCTTGTTATCGCGATTTCTCAAGAACTACAGCATGGATCTTTCTCAAATTTGGTACACAGGTTCGCCTTGGGGTCTAGTTGTGCAGGATACCTTTTCTGGTCTGATTCGAAAATTCAATATGGCCACCAGGCGGCCATCTTGTATTTCTCCCCATGAAACTTTATCACGATTTCTCAGGAACTACTGCATTGATCTTTCTCAATTTTGATGCACAGGTTCCCCTTGGGGTCTAGTTGTGCAAGATACCGTTTTCGGTCCGAATCGAAAATCCAATATGGCCACAAGGCGGCCATCTTGGATTTCCCCATGAAACCTTGTTATCGTGATTTCTCAGAAACTACTGCGTGGATCTTTCTCAAATTTGGTACACAGGTTCGCCTTGGAGTCTAGTTGTGCAAGATACCTTTTCTGGTCCGAGTCGAAAATCCAATATGGCCACCAGGCAGCCATCTTGGATTTCCCCATGAAACTTAGTTATCGTCATTTCTCAGTACTGCATGGCCACGCCTTGTGGCCAATTTGGATTTTCGATTCAGACTGAAAAAGGTGTCTTGCAAAACTAGACCCTAAGGAGAATCTGTGTACCAAATTTGAGAAAGATCCATCCAGTAGTTTATGAGAAATCACGATAACAAGGTTTCATGGGGAAATCCAAGATGGCCGCCTTGTGGCCATATTGGATTTTCGATTCGATTCCTTATGAAACGTTGTTATCGTGATTTCTCAGAAACTACTGGATGGATCTTTCTCAAATTTGGTACACAGGTTCGCCTTGGGATCTAGTTGTGCAAGATATCTTTTCTGGCCCGATTCGAACAACCAATATGACCACCAGGCAGCCATCTTGGATTTTCCCATGAAACTTTATCGTCATTTCTCAGGAAGTACTACATGGATCTTTCTCAAATTTGGTACACAGGCTCCCCTTGGGATCTAGTTGTGCAAGATGCCTTTTCTGGTCCGATCCGAAAATCCAATATGGCCACCAGGCAGCCATCTCGGATTTCCCCTTGAAACTTTATCGTCATTTGTCAGGAAGTACTGCATGGATCTTTCTCAAATTTGGTACACAGGTTCACCGTATGATCTAGTTGTGCAAGATACCTTTTCCGGTTCAAATTGAAAATCCAATATGGCCACCAGGCGGCCATCTGAGATTTCCCCATGAAACTTTATCATGATTTCTCAGGAAGTACTGCCTGGATCTTTCTCAAATTTGGTAGACAGGTTGCCCTTGTGATCCAGTTGTGCAACATACCTTTTCTGGTCCGATTCCAAAATCCAATATGTCCATCAGGCGGCCATCTTGGATTTCCCCATGAAACTTTGTTATTGCGATTTCTCAGGAACTACTGCATGGATCTTTGTCAAATTTGGTACACAGGTTCCCCTTGTCGCCTAGTTGTGCAGGATACTTTTTCTGGTCTGATTCGAAAATCCAATATGGCCCCCAGGCGCCCATTTTGAATTTCCCCGTGAAACATTGTTATCGTGAATTCTCAGAAAATATTTCATGGATCTTTCTGAAATTTGGTACACAGGTCCCACATGGGGCCTAGTTGTGCAAGATGCCTTTTTTGGTCCGATCGTCTTAGTAACAATGGTCAAAAAGATCCTCTTGTCATTAGCTTACAATTATCGGACAATGGTGGGCGCCAAGATCCTTCAGGATCTCTCGTTTATATCCACATTGATCAGTTTGAAACTTCAGTTGATGGAAATCAGATGCAGTGTATTGCAGATGCTCAGTTTCAAATAAAACATCTGGAATGAGAAACATTCAAGTTTTGATGGACTATGTATGTAACCGTGATATTTGACCCATTGGGGTGTTGCAATGAAGCCCTGATATGAGTAGAGTATCATGCTATTATATTACAGAGAGAATAATGAAGAGGAAGGTAACAATCCCCTGGTTATCAGCCTTGAAGATAAGACCATGAAGAAGACTAGAGAGTTCAACAGCTGGTTTAGTAAAGTATGTATGTTTATATATTGTCGATCCTTCAACACTTTGTCTCTGTTACTGCAGATCTTCCCACTCTCAGTTTATATCGTTCCAATGCTTCCATTTCCATTCCTAACTTCTCTATTCAAATAAATATTGAACTGAATCTTTATTATATGATCTTTTTAAAATTCTCATTTCAGATCATTATACCACCTTTTATATCAATATATACCCATAAAGAGATACTTTGTTTACCATCGAATGAGATAAGATCAGTGGGAGATTCAGTGGAATCTGTCCAATCATCAACACACAGTTGGTGGCTACCTTTTTTCGTTTTTATACATCCGTCGATAGACGAGGTAGTATATTGCAATCCCGATTTCGGTCCACCTGTTAACTTTGGGTATACCTTACCCATGAGGCTAAGAGGAACCCTCTTCATTTTGAGCTCGAAAGGTGAAAGTCACTGTGGCCAAAAATCAGCTATAAACTGTACAGCTCAGAGATGGGGAGTGTGATGGCAATGAAGAAGCATATTGAATTTACCCCCTCAATTACCCCCAAATTTGATGAAAGAGTATCGTCTGCTTCATTGTCCGTCTGTCTGTACATCATGCTTGTTAACACAGTATCACTAGAAAGGGCATTGTCAGGCCTTCTAAATTCATATGACGTGTGATGGGTCTGAACCCTTTTGAAGAGGACCTTGATCTATTTTATCAAGGTCAGAATCTAGTAATGGTTATATCTTTTGGAGGATATCCCATTTAGGCTCTCCAAATTCATACTACATATGCAACTGATGATTAACTAGAAACCTTTCCAATTTGACTGATCATGACCTATTTTATCAATGTCAAATTCTAGTTATTGCAATATCTCGAGAGATCATGACTAGATTCTCCAAATTCACATGACAGTACATGGTTAGACTCTCAAAACTGATCTGTAATAATTTGTGGTTTCTGTAGTGAAAGGTGTGTACTGGCATATAATGAAGTCCATCAGGCTGACTAAATAATTTCTAGCTTCACAGGTACCACCATGTCATTTTTGTAGTGCCGCATCAACTCTTTTTATTGCCCACAGCATTTTTTTTTTTTTTTTTTATAATTTCTTTTTTCATTTTTATCTCGCCTTACAAAGGGGAAAGAGGATGTTGTCGTTGGTGTCGGTGTGGCCTGCCTGGAAATCATAAGGTTTTGGTTTAGCAAATTAAAAAAAAATCTAGAAAAATTAGAAAAAATATTTAAAAAATATGGGGGTTGGGTATGCCACCTGGGGGTACTACCCCTGGGGTGCTCCAATGTTAAAATCCCTATGATAGAGTTTTGCGTTTAGCTGAAGTGCACATGTACATCTGTACTTAGATTGGATGATTATGAAACTTGGTACACATGTTTCTCATGATTAGAGGATGTACCTGTGCTATTTTTGAGAAGAAATATTAATTTTATTCCAAATTATGGCAAATGAATGAGTTTTCTGTTTAGGTAAATTGTACATGTAGGCCTCTATGTGTATACATGTACATGTACATGGTGAGTTTGCTGCAGTTGTCAGCTCTCATTGGATGATTATGAAACTTGGTACACATGTTTCTTATGATTAGAGGATGTACCTGTGCTATTTTTGAGAAGAAATATTAATTTTTCTCCAAATTATGGCAAATGAATGAGTTTTCTGTTTAGGTGAATTGTACATGTAGGCCTCTATATGTATACAGGTACACATGTTTCTTATGATTAGAAGATGTACCTGTGCTATTTAAGAGATGAAATATTAATTTTTCTTCATACTTAGGGTTTTGTCTAAGTAATCTGCCAATAATAATGTACATGTATATAGATGTACACCTGTACATGGAAAGTTTTCTGAAGCTGTCAGCTTTCATATACATATGTGCTATTTAAGAAATATGACATTAAATATGAATTTTTGTCCTAATTATTGCATTTTAGACTTTGTACCTTTCCATTGATAAGGTTTTTGTTGGGCAAAAATTTACATGTAGATCTGTACATGGAAAGTTTGTTGAACCTTTCGTGGGATGATTATAAAACTTGGTGGACATGTTTCATGTTTTCCTAGGTCACAGCTCTCCTGCAGTAATCCCACACAGGACTGACCCATCCAGCTGTATTCCCAAATGGCATTGGCCTATCCAGCAGTAATGCCACACGGGACTGACCTATCCAGCAGTAATCCAATACGGAACTCAACTATCCAGCAGTAATCCCAGACCGAACTGGTCTATCCAGCAGTAATCCCATTTGGGACTGGCCTATCCAGCAGTAATCTCACACAGGATTGACCTATCCAGCAGTAATCCCAAATGGCACTGGCCTATCCAGCAGTAATGCCACTCGGGACTGACCTATCCAGCAGTAATCCCAGACCGGACTGGCCTATTCAGCAGTAATCCCACATGGGACTGGCCTATCCAGCAGTAATTCCACACAGGACTGGCCTATGCAGCAGTAATCTCACATGGGACTGACCTATTCAGAAGTAATATGACACTGGACTGCAATATGCAGCAGTAATCCCACATGGCACTGACCTATCCAGCCATAATTCTACATGCTGACCTATCCCGCTGTAATCCCACACAGGTTTAGCCTATCCAGCAGTAATCTCACATGGGACTGGCCTCCCCAGCCATAATCCCACACAAGATTGCCGTATGCAGCAGTAATCCCACACTGGACTGCCTATGCAGCAGTAATCCCACACGAGACTGTCCTATCCAGAATTAATCCCATACGAGACTCATCTATCCAGCAGTAATCCCAGACAGGACTGGCCTATCCAGCAGTAATCTCACATGGAACTGGCCTCCCCAGCCATAATCCCACACAAGATTGCCGTATGCAGCAGTAATCCCACACTGGACTGCCTATGCAGCAGTAATCCCACACGAGACTGTCCTATCCAGAATTAATCCCATACAAGACTCATCTATCCAGCAGTAATCCCAGACAGGACTGGCCTATCCAGCAGTAATCCCACTTGGGACTGGACTATCCAGCAGTAATCCCACACGGGACTGGTCTATCCATCAGGAATAACACACGGGACTGGTCCACCCAGCAGTAATCCTACACAGGACTGGCCTATCCAACAGTAATCTCACATTGGACTGACCTATCTAGCAGTAATCTCACACTGGACTGCTCTATGCACCAGTAATCCGACGGCACTGACCTATCCATCCTACATGGGATTAACTTATATACCAGTAATCCCACATGGGGCTGATGTTATTGTCTGTCCCAGATAATCTATTCCAGACATTATTGTCTGTACCACATCACCTATTCCAGACCTTATTGTTTGCTCTACATGTATGATTTCATTCAATACTGCTGCACCTTCGGCGGATGACCCCGCAAGGCGAGATGTTGGGGTTCTCAGAACGCTTGTTCATTTCTCTCCCTCAAAGTTTTGTCAAATTGATGTTCTTGAACATTGAGTCAAATAACTGTTTGATGTCTTGTTGTATTTGAATGAAGTAGTAGTGTTGAAGGCGGACTCTTCAAGTAACTCAAAGAACATTGTTGGTTTCATGCAAATTATATTAATAAAACTACTGCATCAGTTTGCCAGAAAAGATTAATATATTTGGTCTGTGCAAAAAAAATAAAAAAAATAAATGAGAAGATAAAAAAGCCTTTCCCTCGTTATTTTTATTTTCAAAATAGTGGCTGTGAACCTAAAGATTAATTTTATTCAGCCTAAAGCTCTTGTTTTGTTTCTGGTGCATGACAGACTATTCCTCGAACAAATAGTCATAAATAGTATATCTTAAATAATTCCTTGCTATTATTTTCTTGGGAAATTGCAGAAAATTGAAGACAAGCATTTCTTTGTTGTAGCATAGGATGCTCACATCCTTTCGATTGGTCAGTTTGGGATTACCATTCCAAATATGGCCGTCATTTGTTGTTGTGTTTTTTTCACAAACCCATGTAATGATGTTTGTACCTGGTTATACTTACAGGATGTGTTTGCAGGCCTGGAAAATGATGAAGATGAAAATATTGAAATAGAAAACATGACAGCACAATACAGGAGTCAGGGGGGTGTAATCATAGGTAATTAGACTAGCTCTGGATATAACTTTAGTGCTATATGGTAAATGCTCTATTTATTCTATCAATCTGTCATCCTTCCACCATAATATGCATCAAATTTTCATGTCATTCTGAAGAATTTCATTTCCATCTAACTGTATGAGACACTACGTAGATAAAATCCTGTTATCATATCATTTCTTCAACTTTCTGTTCTAATAAATTTGACCACCCCAATATTTTTGGGTGAGAAAATGCACCGCCTGTTAATGAAGTATTAGAGTGTTTACAATAAACAGCAACTTTGTTAGATTAAGAATCGCCCAACATTATCCTATATATTCTGAAAACTTACATCATTATCACACTCAAACATTTAAGACACTATCCTTGGAATTGGTCTCCACTGTGGCGTTGTTTCTCAATTTAAAAGCTTACATACTGGAATCGCCCAAAGAACATGCCCTGGGTCATAATTTTCAAACTCTGAACAATGCATGTCAGCTGAAGGACATCTGTCTCAGCTTTATTCACAGCATGCAATTGAAATTTTGAAATTACACTTTAGAGAATAGAGATCACTCGGCCTATACTAAACTTCACATTCCCTGGTATTAATAATTTTTTGTTTCAGCAACAAAATATATGTGAAAAAAGTATTTAATCTTTAGCTTTCACTGCTTGCATGGCTAATGAGATTATATTCTTGATTTAATTTTGCATTTTCCAAAGTATATATTTGGCGTATGAAACTGTATTAGTGTGTGATCAGTCCCAATTTAACAAAACCTAACTGTTCGCATTCGAGGTGTGAATTAAAAAAAAATCTCTGCTGAGGCCAGAATAAGTAAGATTTTACACAATGGTGGGCATGGTGTGATCAACAACTTTTGTCATAAGGTACATGTAGGGTAACTTCTCCCGAAGAATTCTCCACAGGACTGTACTAGAGCTAGCCTGACCCGGTGATGAGGTTGTCAGGGATGACCGAGAAACAACTCATCCCCTTTGGTCTGGCAAGAGTTATTCTCTCTTGTGCTATGTTTCATTTATGTTAGTAGTTCTATGAATTTGTTCATTTCCCAGTTACCCGATCGTAACACACCAGTGACCAATGCATACACAGGATTACAGCTCAAATCGAACAAGAGTGCTTCACCGGGTGCATGTATAACCTAGGCTCGAATGGAAAACAAAATGAGTAAATGTGCTAATTATTCAAAATTGGCTGAAAATATTAAATATTTGGTGTGAAAATGTGAATCAAAATTTTTGTTTCATTTGGTATCTGACGATTTGATATCTTTCAACCTGTTTTCACATACTTCACATTTTTGCTCATTTTCCGTCATTTTCTCCCATTATTTGCCGCCCGAGCCTAGATTGTACAGACCACTCAGTCTGCGCCATCATCCTCTGTGTGTGCTGATACATAGTGATCAGAGAATGTATTCTAATTATAACAAAATCCCTCCTCAGGGCTTTAGATTACCCCCAAAATACAACGTTAAACGTTGTGCCCAAATTAGGATGCGCCCAAATTAGAGAGCAAAAAAACAAATAAATAAATAATAAAAATAATAAAAAAAGTATGAAAAAAAAAACTAAAAAAATTTAAAATATTTTTCTTGCATTGAGAATCAATATTCAGATATGTTCATGGAGATTTGTCATTAATTAAGCCCATATGTGATTCAAAGCCTATCTATTTTGCCAAAATTAGGGGACTTTTAATATTTTCACTAATTTGGGTGCATTTTCCTGCCTAAACAAATTCTCCTCGCAGAATAGAGGATGTGCCCAAATTAGGGTAATCTAAAGCCCTGCTCCTGTCCAAATTTTCCCACATTTTAGGCTGACGGTTGGCTGGCATTTACGTGTAAATATATTGTCAGTTGTGCTAATAATAGCACATTGTTTCTATTTCAGATGATATAAAAAGAAAGAAGAAAGCAGTGTCTAAAGATAAGAAGGAAAGTGTTAAGCCTAAACCAAAGTCAGATGAGACAATTAGGAAAGACAGCGCATTGGATGCTGACTCTGATTCGGGCAACGAGAGTCAATCAGACGAGGAATCTGTACATCAGTCTGACTCACAATCAGATTCTGACTCGGACTCTGACTCGGCCAGTGATTACGATGAGTCAGCTTTACTAAACAATGATAAAACAAAAACTGTGGAAAGGAAAAAGAAGACAAAATTAAATAATGCAAATAAGGATGGATTTGAAGTTGTTCCTGCTCGCATTGAAGGTAACTAATTGTTTGAAGATTTTCTGGTGTGTACATGTGACTGGTACATTTCTCAATGATGATCTAAACCTTTTCGAAGTATTCATAGTAAGGATAAAAATAAGACTATAAATTCCGATAGTCCAAATCAATTATCCATTTCAAACATCTAAGAATTAAAATTTGTCAAAGTAATGCAATGTAGTTCAAATGTCTGTATGTACTGTATGTCGTATCTGTATATAGTGTATGTCGTATCTGTATATACTGTATGTCATTTCTGTATATACTGTATGTCGTATCTGTAAATACTGTGTCATTTCTGTATATACTGTATGTCATTTTTGTATATACTGTATGTCGTATCTGTATATACTGTATGTCATTTCTGTATATACTGTATGTTGTATCTATATAGTGTATGTCATTTCTGTATATACTGTATGTCATATCTGTATATACACTGTACTGTATGTCGTATCTGTATATACTGTATGTCATTTCTGTATATACTGTATGTCGTATCTGTAAATACTGTGTCATTTCTGTATATACTGTATGTCATTTTTGTATATACTGTATGTCGTATCTGTATATACTGTATGTCATTTCTGTATATACTGTATGTTGTATCTATATAGTGTATGTCATTTCTGTATATACTGTATGTCATATCTGTATATACACTGTACTGTATGTCGTATCTGTATATACTGTATGTCATTTCTGTATATACTGTATGTCGTATCTGTATATACTGGATGTCGTATCTGTATATACTGTGTGTCATTTCTGTATATACTGTATGTTGTATCTGTATATACACTGTCAGGGATTCCGCAAGGGTCTATTTGGGTCCGTCAACGGACCCATTCCCCCCACTGAATGAAATAAAAATCCCCCATTTATTGCCCAAACCGACACCTGCTTTGATTTATGCCTTAATCTCCGCCAGGAATCTACAATACAAACCTTAAACGCCAGTTTAAAACAAAAGTTATCTCCCCTGGGGAGTTATCCTCCCCAGGGAGTCATCTCCCTTTAGGGGAGCTCCCCCTGCTCTCTCCTGAGGAGTTATCCTCCCCAGAGAGTAGTCTCCCTTTAGGGGAGCTCTCCTGCTCAGCCTGGATATAAAAGCCAGCCCCCAGTATACTCTTCCTCTTTCTCGTTTGTACCTCCAGTGGTGCATGTCAGGGAGTTTGGTTGCAATACATGTTGTTGTTGTCATACAAGTTGTTGTTGTTCAAAGTTTATTTTCGAAATATTTTCTTTCGTAAATAATGTCTTGAGTATTCTGTTCCCATTCCTTCAATTTCTTGCCATGTGTGTGGGCGAGTTTCGACACGCTTGACGCCCACACACGTTGTTTCGCGTGTAAAGATAAATTATGCTATCGAAATAACACATGGGTGAATTTTTGGGATTCTTGTACTTGGAAAAATTATGCTTATGCACGTAGGTCTTGCCTACTGCATGCTACTGAAAACCTCGATCTATCGGAGGTCGATAGACGCGTTTTTGAAATTGTCTTAGTGAACGACATTAAAATTATAGGGGTTCCGTTTTGGATTTGTACTCCTAAAATGGAAAAGTCCGGCACATTCTTCTGTGTCTGGTAATATTTCCCGTAGTGGACCGTCCTATGGGGAGTTAGCCAGAATGTACTTGAAAGTCTAGCTTTCTCTGGTATAGCATTGTCGGGGAAACCGGTTTCTTTGTTCAGTCAGACAATGGCCAGGTCATGGCGGTCGGATCACTCCATTGTCCCCGTCGGACAAAAGAATTTGATCTCACCGCGTGTACTTCGCCGACTCCTTTGTCATTTGGTCATTCTCTGGCTGTTTCTTACATTAGGAATAAAAATCGTTCTGTATCTCCTTTACGATTTAAATCTTCCACTGCTATTTTATCTAAAGAAAACCGCCTCTCATTTTATGGAAGGGCGTTTCTTCTCGGCTTTGAATGTTCGCATTACGGATTTTCGACCTCCATTTGCGACGTATATTGACTCGTCCCGTGTTTCGGATCGTCGCGTTTGTGTTTACAGCTGCTTGGCAGAATGTTTACAGTGTCGGACTGAAGGTAAAAGTTTTGTCTTCACGGAATAAAAATGCTTCAAAGTATTATGACTTCTGATAATTACAGGCTGCAGAGTAAAAGTTTGCAGTCTGTCATTTGTTCTTGTGTTGCCGACTTTTTCCAATTGTGGGAGTTTTTCTTCTGTGCATGCAGTTCGTTTGCTCCTACCAGAATTTAGTCTCTTGTTTTATCAAGTGTTATAATTTCCGTTTATTGGATATCATTGTGATAAAAAGAAAACAAGAGGAAACTTGCAGAGTTTTTTCTCTGTCTTTGTGTTTACGTGTTGTTGTTGTTGCGTTTGTCTTCGTCATTACAAGCCAAAAGCTATACACTATGGCTCTTTGTTAAATATTAATGAGCTATCTTATTACTCTCTTTGTGTAATCAAGGGTGTGTTGAACAACAATAGAGATCACGAGATGTTTATTAAGAAATTGTGCTATTCTTTGGATCACATTTTTCTGTTAGTAAATATTGCATTGTGATGTATTCATTTGTCACATCCAAATTTTCCCATCGCTATATTGAATTAGATGTACAATTCAAATTGGGTGGAGCTTTAATCTTATTTTCTTTTTCTGAGAAATTATTATTATTAGCTTGAGGTTTATTTCTCCGAGAAGTCTATAGAATTGCTCTCGTTCGACACGTGGGGTATTTATTGATCTTTACCCTGTCCGTGGTCGGGTTGGATCAGGCCTGAAGTTTCTCAATCATCGTAAGTCTGTTCCATCCGGCGGTCTTCTTGTTCTTTGTAAGTTACTTGCGTCCGAGTAGGTTTATCGGATACAGCCTTGTAAGAAGAACCACAGGCTGCTCTTAGCAATATTTTTCTCCTAGATAGCCTCGTCCAAACATCTTTTGGTCTACAGCATTTATTTCATCTTTATCTTTATTAAGGTAAGACAGCCGGGCGCTTCCGATTGCGCCACGGAGATTAAGCTGAGCTTGTCTATTTAAAAACCGGATAATTTTTTCTATTCCATTTGCGGTTTTATGTGCAGTGGACCTCTAATAAGGGGGCGAGTCTAGTTTGAACATTGTTTTGGTTGGTCAATTCAATTTGTGACATTTAAGACCTTTTAGTTCATCTACCGGCGAGAGACATCAACATGTTGGCTCTCTTCGGGGAATTTTTAATCTTATTTAAGATCTTCCTAGTTTACGCGGAAGTTTCTTTGTGTTGATTGTCAGGGAGGTTACTTCCTCGGAGTAACGCTCTCGTTTAACGCTGGGAACAATGATGGTGTTCATCTCCTAGATGCATTTCAAATCTCATTACAAGTCTCGCAGACTACGACTGTTTTGTTTCGTACTCCACTGTGAAATTTTCCAGTTTTGACTACAGTTTTCAGATTCATCTTCACTAACGTCGTTCCTGTTCCCCTCAACGTCGTTTCTCGTACATTTCTAAGGTTTTACCCTGCTCTTTCGTGAGCGTATATGTACAATAAATTTGAACTGATTTGTAAGATTTTGGGAAAATCACTACGCCGTTTTTTAAGCAACGCCATTCGCGTTTCGCATTACGTCGTTTTTCTCATACAGCTAATAGGACGATTCGGCGATGCGTCTTTATCGCGGGTTTACCCCCATCGCTTGGACCGTTCACATCGCGGTTTACTTACGGTGGTGCCCCTTGTGGTTCGATCACAGGAAGTTCATTTTTCAACTCTTGTTATTCAAGCACGGAGAGAAAGTAAGTCTCATGCTTCATTCAAATTGATGTAAGCCTTATGGTTACAGAGTGTGACACTTTGTAGCTGGTGCTGTCAAGTTTATGGCCAGTTTTGTTGCTCTTCCTGTGGTCGAATTATGGGGGTATTACTGTGGGTTCGTCGTTACTTTGGGGACAGTTTTTTAGTCTCTCTCCTTCAAGTGCTTCGTCCCGTATAGACCGTTGGACCAGTTTTTGACGTGGGCATTAGTTGTTTGGTCATCAACTAGTAGGACTTGTCATTTTCTATGCAGGACCTTAATCATTATGGTCGCATTCTACTTCGGTCACTGCAGTGCCTTCTGTCTTATTACAGACGTCATCCCTCAATCCATTAGGCGGGTATTGACCTCTCTATTTCCACCTCTGTTTTTGGGTGGCAGTCCCCCCACATCGTCATGTGGGGTGTTCATTTCCGGCTGATAGTCTAGGTGGGATGCCAGACTTCACATAATTTAAAAAAAAAAAAAAAATAAAGACGATGTTTTTCAACCCCAGTCGGTCTTTTACATCGCAGCTATCAAGCGAAATGGGCCTATTTCGTCTCCTGGTGCCCAGAACGTGATGCCAATCCCGATTCTGCCTCTGTTTCCTTAGTAGCTGACTTCCTTCTTCATATCCATCGTGACAAGAAGTTTCAAATTAGTACCATTGAGGGGTATCGGTCTGCCTTGGCTAGGGTTTTACGTCTTTCTGCCGGCATCGACATTAGTTTAAGCGACAATATCTCTGCGCTCATTCGGGCTTTCGCGCTACAGTCTCGCCGTACTCGACAGCTGTTACCGAAGTGGGATATTGGTGTGGTTCTGTGTGCACTGATTCGTCCGCCCTTTGAATCCTTAGAGTCCGCCTCTATTAAAGCTGTGGCCTACAAGACTGCTTTTCTGGCGGCTTTTGCTTTGGCGTCTAGAGTGTCTGAACTTCATGCTCTTGAGAGATCATCTATGACCTGGACGGCGGATTGGTCTCGTGTATCGTTTCGACCTATTCCTGAGTTCATCGCCAAAATGAGTCTGTTCGCTTAGGTCCGTGTGCGCATCGTTTGTACTCCATCCCTGCGTTATCAGACTTTGTACATGGCCTTGAAGACGACCTTCTGTTATGCCCTGTTCGAGCCATACGCCACTATCTCACTCGTACCGATCCCGGTCGGGGCTCGCGTCGTCCGTTATTCTTGTCCCTTCGTCCTTCGGCGGTACGTGACATTACTAAGAATACCATCGCTTCGTGGTTAAAGAAAACCATTAAGTGGTCATATCAATTGGCCATTGACGCTCCCCCGCTACTGTCTACCGCTTCTTCTCATGAAATTCGTACCATCGCTACGTCATGGCCGTTATGGAAGAACTTATCCCTCAATGAAATTGTTCAGGCTTGTGCTTGGACGGCAAATTCCACGTTCACTTAACTTCTATCTGAGAGACATGTCAGTGCAATCAGATAGAGTGACCACGCTTGGGCCATTGGTGACTGCCCAGCACGTGGTCAAGTAACTTTTCAAAAAGAGGGGGGGGGGCGGCATTTTGTTTCATCGCAGCAAGTCTGCCAGCTTGCTGTATCATCTCATCTCATCTCTCAGTCATTTCATATGTCCACATACTAAATGATCACCAGAGAAGAAGTAATAGCTCAGATTGCCAATCACAGACTCTCAAGTCAACAATCAAGCCTGACACAATGGTGAGTTTTATTCTTTGCCTTTACTGCGATTCTGCTTGTGTCATTTCAGGTTAGAGCTATGATCTTCTAGATCATATCAACTGAGTCTCCTGGCAGTCAACTCACAGTTTCAATGCAAGAACTGACACTTTGTGAGTATTAATAATGTAATTATTTTCAGGTCACCAGTGTCAGCAACAGTAAAGTACAGATAGTTGACAAAGACACAGAGTAGACTCAGAGGTTCCGCTGTCAACTCTCAACAGTCCAATCTGCATCAAGGATTAAAGTACACAGAGTTGGATATAAAGCG
>JAVTVY010031395.1:0-11925 GCA_036873755.1 Hanleya hanleyi
GGAGCTGTGATGACAGACCAGCTCAAACAACTCATCTGATGATGGATGAGGATCATGGGCGTCAGATGGAGTAAACGCCTTAACATGGTGAAACCTGGTAAATGCAAGAATACCTAGGAAAACTATCCTGTAAAATACGACGTCGTGCGGCTTAAATTTCCCACCGAAACAACCTACATATATTTGTCGAGTGACATGTACAGAGGTTGGGCCTCGGGGACTAACAGCCCACCAGCAGAATCCTACCATATACAGGTAATAAACTGGAACGATATGCAAGAGGTGGGAAAAACTGATGATGTCTGGCCACTAAAAAGCAACCATATGACTCTACAGGAAAGATTTTGTTGACACAACATTCAGACTCGAGAATACGGAGGAATCTTGGACGTAGCCTTAGATGGCCCTCCACAGTTTCGTAGTAATGGCCCAGGTCTAATTTCATAATACGATAGACTGTCCTTGTTCTGCTACATCATAATTCTTCTTGTCTTCGTAATAGCTTATATCTATAATACCATCCTATTCAGCATTATTAACGCTGCAAAACAGTACGTACAGATCGAGGGCTGGCTTCGTCTACACGCTGATCGGGATCATGGAGTAAATTTTGTCCTGCCTCAGTTATGCCGGTTATGTGGTTATATTTACCAGACTGCGGTTCAGACTGCGGTTCAGATCAGCGCCCCCTGGCGGTGTAGAGACAAACTAATTGCGTCATCTTGTAGGGCACGCTGAGTATAGACTATGCACCAAATATGGAGTCTTAATTCGTCATAGAAGTGGTTATATTTACCAGACTGCGGTTCAGACTGCGGTTCACATCAGCGCCCCCTGGCGCCGTAGGGACAAACCAATTGCGTCATCTTGTAGGGCACGTTGAGTATAGTCTATGTACCAAATACGGAGCCTTAATTCGTCATAGAAGTGGTTATATTTACTAGACTGCGGTTCAAACTGCGGTTCAGATCAGCGCCCCCTGGCGGTGTAGAGACAAACTAATTGCGTCATCTTGTAGGGCACGTTGAGTATAGTCTATGTACCAAATATGGAGCCTTAATTCGTCATAGAAGTGGTTATATTTACCAGACTGCGGTTCAGACTGCGGTTCACATCAGCGCCCCCTGGCGGCGTAGGGACAAACCAATTGCGTCATCTTGTAGGGCACGTTGAGTATAGCCTATGTACCAAATACGGAGCCTTAATTCGTCATAGAAGTGGTTATATTTACCAGACTGCGGTTCAGACTGCGGTTCAGATCAGCGCCCCCTGGCGGTGTAGAGACAAAACTAATTACGCCATCTTGTAGGGCACGTTGAGTATAGTCTATGTACCAAATATGGAGCCTTAATTCGTCATAGAAGTGGTTATATTTACCAGACTGCGGTTCAGACTGCGGTTCACATCAGCGCCCCCTGGCGGCGTAGGGACAAACCAATTGTGTCATCTTGTAGGGCACGTTGAGTATAGTCTATGTACCAAATACGGAGCCTTAATTCGTCATAGAAGTGGTTATATTTACCAGACTGCGGTTCAGACTGCGGTTCAGATCAGCGCCCCCTGGCGGTGTAGAGACAAACTAATTACGCCATCTTGTAGGGCACGTTGAGTATAGTCTATGTACCAAATATGGAGCCTTAATTCGTCATAGAAGTGGCTATATTTACCAGACTGCGGTTCAGACTGCGGTTTACATCAGCGCCCCCTGGCGGCGTAGGGACAAACCAATTGCGTCATCTTGTAGGGCACGTTAGGTATAGTCTATGTACCAAATATGGAGCCTTAATTCGTCATAGAAGTGGCTATATTTACCAGACTGCGGTGCAGACTGCGGTTCAGATCAGCGCCCCCTGGCGGTGTAGAGTCAAACTAATTGCGTCATCTTGTAGGGCACGTTGAGTATAGACTATGTACCAAATATGGAGCCTTAATTCGTCATAGAAGTGGTTATATTTACCAGACTGCGGTTCAGACTGCGGTTCACATCAGCGCCCCCTGGCGGCGTAGGGACAAACCAATTGCGTCATCTTGTAGGGCACGTTGAGTATAGTCTATGTACCAAATATGGAGCCTTAATTCGTCATAGAAGTGGTTATATTTACCAGACTGCGGTTCAGACTGCGGTTCACATCAGCGCCCCCTGGCGGCGTAGGGACAAATCAATTGCGTCATCTTGTAGGGCACGTTGAGTATAGTCTATGTACCAAATATGGAGCCTTAATTCGTCATAGAAGTGGTTATATTTACCAGACTGCGGTTCAGACTGCGGTTCACATCAGCGCCCCCTGGCGGTGTAGAGACAAACTAATTGCGTCATCTTGTAGGGCACGTTGAGTATAGTCTATGTACCAAATATGGAGCCTTAATTCGTCATAGAAGTGGTTATATTTACCAGACTGCGGTTCAGACTGCGGTTCACATCAGCGCCCCCTGGCGGCGTAGGGACAAACCAATTGCGTCATCTTGTAGGGCACGTTGAGTATAGTCTATGTACCAAATATGGAGCCTTAATTCGTCATAGAAGTGGCTATATTTACCAGACTGCGGTTCAGACTGCGGTTCACATCAGCGCCCCCTGGCGGCGTAGGGACAAACCAATTGCGTCATCTTGTAGGGCACGTTGAGTATAGTCTACGTACCAAATATGGAGCCTTAATTCGTCATAAAAGTGGTTATATTTACCAGACTGCGGTTCAGACTGCGGTTCACATCAGCGCCCCCTGGCGGCGTAGGGACAAATCAATTGCGTCATCTTGTAGGGCACGTTGAGTATAGTCTATGTACCAAATATGGAGCCTTAATTCGTCATAGAAGTGGTTATATTTACCAGACTGCGGTTCAGACTGCGGTTCACTTCAGCGCCCCCTGGCGGCGTAGGGACAAACCAGTTGCGTCATCTTGTAGGGCACGTTGAGTATAGTCTATGTACCAAATATGGAGCCTTAATTCGTCATAGAAGTGGCTATATTTACCAGACTGCGGTTCAGACTGCGGTTCACATCAGCGCCCCCTGGCGGTGTAGAGACAAACTAATTGCGTCATCTTGTAGGGCACGTTGAGCATAGTCTATGTACCAAATATGGAGCCTTAATTCGTCATAGAAGTGGTTATATTTACCAGACTGCGGTTCAGACTGCGGTTCAGATCAGCGCCCCATGGCGGTGTACAGACAAACTAATTGCGTCATCTTGTAGGGCACGTTGAGTATAGACTATGTACCAAATGTGGAGTCTTAATTCGTCATAGAAGTGGTTATATTTACCAGACTGCGGTTCAGACTGCGGTTCACATCAGCGCCCCCTGGCGGCGTAGGGACAAACCAATTGCGTCATCTTGTAGGGCACGTTAAGTATAGTCTATGTACCAAATATGGAGCCTTAATTCGTCATAGAAGTGGCTATATTTACCAGACTGCGGTTCAGACTGCGGTTCACATCAGCGCCCCCTGGCGGTGTAGAGACAAACTAATTGCGTCATCTTGTAGGGCACGCTGAGTATAGACTATGTACCAAATATGGAGCGCATTCAATCATGATTAGTTTATGTTACCGGTGGGTTCGGAGCTGGTTCAGATCAGCGCCCCCTGGCGGTGTAGAGACAAACTAATTGCGTCATCTTGTAGGCCACGTTGAGTATAGACTATGTACCAAATGTGGAGTCTTAATTCGTCATAGAAGTGGTTATATTTACCAGACTGCGGTTCAGACTGCGGTTCACATCAGCGCCCCCTGGCGGCGTAGGGACAAACCAATTGCGTCATCTTGTAGGGCACGTTGAGTATAGTCTATGTACCAAATATGGAGCCTTAATTCGTCATAGAAGTGGCTATATTTACCAGACTGCGGTTCAGACTGTGGTTCAGATCAGCGCCCCCAGGCGGTGTAGAGACAAACTAATTGCGTCATCTTGTAGGGCACGTTGAGTATAGTCTATGTACCAAATATGGAGCCTTAATTCGTCATATAAGTGGTTATATTTACCAGACTGCGGTTCAGACTGCGGTTCAGATCAGCGCCCCCTGGCGGTGTAGAGACAAACTAATTGCGTCATCTTGTAGGGCACGTTGAGTATAGACTATGTACCAAATGTGGAGTCTTAATTCGTCATAGAAGTGGTTATATTTACCAGACTGCGGTTCACATCAGCGCCCCCTGGCGGCGTAGGGACAAACCAATTGCGTCATCTTGTAGGGCACGTTGAGTATAGTCTATGTACCAAATATGGAGCCTTAATTCGTCATAGAAGTGGTTATATTTACCAGACTGCGGTTCAGACTGCGGTTCAGATCAGCGCCCCCTGGCGGTGTAGAGACAATCTAATTGCGTCATCTTGTAGGGCACGTTGAGTATAGACTATGTACCAAATATGGAGTCTTAATTCGTCATAGAGGTGGTTATATTAATGATTTGTCTATTGGAATCAAATACTGACTGGTCCCTCGGTTTCAACTTTGAATAGCTAACCGCTAACTGCGAACCGCAGACCAAGTTATCGAACCTTTATCAGGTCAGTTGATATGGCTTAGCTTACTGCGCCAGTGGCACTGGCAGTGCACCAGGCGTATGATGTTTTAAAGGACGTGTTGACCATTTCCGATAATTATATCTACAACTGGAGAATCGATTTTATGTTAGTTTAATCTGCATATAAAGGTAAATTGAAGAACCCAGTCAATACTTATTGAAGTGGCAGTATGTGAAAGCTCGGGCCAAATTTTTTACGGAAAAACCCACGACCTAGATTTGAATCAGCATTTCTATACTAACAAAAGAGCAGGCCTGAAATGTCCGTCTGTATGTCTGCCACAGGAGGTAGGGTCCGTTGACACATTTGCAAGCGGTTTAGAACCACCGACCTTGATACACATATACTACGAGACAATTCAATGATTCAGTAGCTACCCTTGTTTTTCATATGATGCGTCGGTAGACACCATTGCAAGTGGTGTAGAACCACCAAACTTGGTACACATATACTGCGAGACAATACCTAAATGATGCTATCATTATACTTTAGCGTAAGATCTGACATTCAGTAGTTAGCCATCGTCCAAATCGTTTTTTCCTATAATCGGAGTATATAAATACGACTGACGATATGGAACCATAGTGTACATGTACAGAGGCTGTTGGCCTCGTAGTATATACATACTAGCTAAATACTGAGTATCAGATCCAACATTCAGTAGCTAACCATCGTCCATATGAAAATCCTGTGGGGGTTTTTCTATTAATACATCGCATAGCGGTATAGTGCACGATATAAAATACAGTCTACATATAAACTACATATAAAAGCTTTTGATGAATACATGGACTACGTTACCAACTACAGGAGAAGCCCTTTCGGGTGCCAATTCTCGTCATTTTTTGAAGGATTAAAAAATTCATATAACATATGCAACTGGTTATTGACTAGAAGCCTATCCCAGTTGTCTGGCCTCGACCTATTTTTTCAAGGTCACACACCCTTATCAATATATAGAATGAAGAAATATAGCTAGGCTTTTCAACTTAATACTATGTATACATCTGGCGATGGCCCAGCGGTGTGCTGAAGATGACTGACCTTGACCTATTGGATCAGGGTCAGATTATATTAAATGAGGGATTACATCTACGTTATCCAAATTTATACCAGATAAGCCTGGACCTGAAATCTATTGAATATCACCGAATCTAGTTAGAATAGACCAGAATATTTTGAAGATGACTGACCTAAATTGATTCGATTTGATTACGAGCTATATAGAAGAGTATATTTAATGCTAAAAATTTGGTCATGCTCTCCTAACTAGAATCCAGTGCATTTTTCCCCATCAATTACGGCCTTGGCAAAAGCTGACCTGGCTCATTTTTCTATGATTTCCTAAAATGAGAGAACAACATTCAATCCCACTAGATCACATACCCCAAATGATGTCATCAAAGTTCTAAAAATGCATTTTCTGCAATGCATGACAGTTGAGCGTGGAATATAACTGATAGCCGAGGGGTATTGGGGTCCATTGTGTTATATTTTAGTTTTTAGTTCTTTCACTCTAAAACGGTTTGACAGGTGTCTGTCAATCTTGGCAGATATATACGACACAATTTTGCACTTGGGCAAGGGGTATTATTAGTGGCAAACCAGAAAGGATTTTATGCAAATGTCTTTGTTTTTCTGCTTTCACAAAGAATCAGCGGTCAATGTCTATGTTAGTGGATTAAAAGCCAATGCCGGATATTATTACTAGCCAGCATATTATCTTACTGGGTTGATTATATATGTCAGTAGAGTGGATGGCTGAATTAAGTCTCCAATTTCGATATCTATGGGTTTAATATATAGGTCAAATGGGAGTGCATCTGTCGTATAGCGGGCAATTTCACATGTACATTGTTTAATTCTTAACTGCGATGATGGGGCGAACTTGATTATTTGTGAAGTCGACGATGGTACGTGAGACAGATCCAAGAGGGCCAGGGACAGTAAATAAGGACAAACCATCACCTGAATCACGGGGTTTATGCTAGTACGGACACAAAGCTAATAATAGCTAACACCGAATATTTCAACAAACCGAGGATTTTTATTATCAGATTCTTTATATACTGAACCGGAATGTGGGCTAGTTTTTTTAGAATCTCGTATTTTTTCAGGAGAAAGTCACCATTATTTTTACACCTGGATGAATACTTTGTAACCGTATGATGTTATATTACTATGATGACGATTATCAATTTAACTTAATGACATAGCAATTCGTTAGTCTTTGGACTACGGGTGATATATAATTTCTTCTCCAAAAGATAATATAACAAGCGTTCTGAGAACCTAAACATCTCGCCTTGCGGGGTCATCCGCCGAAGGTGCAGCAGTATTGAATGCATACATGCAGAGCAAACAATAAAGCCTGGAATAGGTGATGTGGCACAGACAATAATGTCCGGAATAGATTATCTGGTACAGACAATAACATCAGTCCCATGTGGGATTACTGGCATGTAAGTCAATCCCATTTAAGCTGGATAGGTCAGTGCCGTCGGATTACTGATGCAGAAGGCAGTCCAGTGTGAGATTACTGCTGGATAGGTCAGTCCCATGAGAGATTACTGCTGGATAGACCAGTCCTGTGCAGGATTACTGCTGGATGGACAAGTCCCGTGTGTTATTACTGATGGATAGACCAGTCCTCTGTGGCATTACTGTTGGATAGTCCAGTCCCAAGTGGGATTACAGCTGGATGGGCAGTCCAGTGTGGGATTACTGCTGCATACGGCAATTCTGTGTGGGATTACAGCTGGGGAGGCCAGTCCCATGTGGGATAAGCCTGGACCTGAAATCTATTGAATATCACTGAATCTAGTTAGAATAGACCAGAATATTTTGAAGATGACTGACCTAAATTGATTCGATTTGATTACGAGCTATATAGAAGAGTATATTTAATGCTAAAAATTTGGTCATGCTCTCCTAACTAGAATCCCAGTGCATTTTTTCCCATCAACTAAGGCCTTGGCAAAAGCTGACCTGGCTCATTTTTCTATGTTTTCCTAAAATGAGAGAACAACATTCAACCCCACTAGATCACATACCCCAAATGATGTCATCAAAGTTCTAAAAATACATTTTCTGCAATGCATGACAGTTGAGCGTAGAAAATAACTGATAGCCGAGGGGTATTGGGGTCCATTGTGTTATATTTTAGTGTTTAGTTCTTTCACTCTAAAACGGTTTGGCAGGTGTCTGTCAATCTTGGCTGATATATACGACACAATTTTGCACTTGGGCAAGGGGTATTATTAGTGGCAAACCAGAAAGGATTTTATGCAAATGTCTCTTTTTTTCTGCTTTCACAAAGAATCAGCGGTCAATGTCTATGTTAGTGGATTAAAAGCCAATGCCGGATATTATTACTAGCCAGCATATTATCTTACTGGGGTGATTATATATGTCAGTAGAGTGGATGGCTGAATTAAGTCTCCAATTTCGATATCTATGGGTTTAATATATAGGTCAAATGGGAGTGCATCTGTCGTATAGCGGGCAATTTCACATATACATTGTTTAATTCTTAACTGCGATGATGGGGCGAACTTGATTATTTGGGAAGTCGACGATGGTACGTGAGACAGATCCAAGAGGGCCAGGGACAGTAAATAAGGGCAAACCATCACCTGAATCACGGGGTTTATGCTAGTACGGACACAAAGCTAATACTAGCTAACACCGAATATTTCAACAAACCGAGGATTTTTATTATCAGATTCTTTATATACTGAACCGGAATGTGGGCTAGTTTTTTTAGAATCTCGTATTTTTTCAGGAGAAAGTCACCATTATTTTCACACCTGGATGAATACTTTGCAACCGTATGATGTTATATTACTATGATGACGATTATCAATTTAACTTAATGTCATAGCAATTCGTTAGTCTTTGGACTACGGGTGATATATAATTTCTTCTCCAAAAGATAATATAACAAGCGTTCTGAGAACCTAAACATCTCGCCTTGCGGGGTCATCCGCCGAAGGTGCAGCAGTATTGAATGCATACATGCAGAGCACACAATAAAGCCTGGAATAGGTGATGTGGCACAGACAATAATGTCCGGAATAGATTATCTGGTACAGACAATAACATCAGTCCCATGTGGGATTACTGGCATGTAAGTCAATCTCATTTAAGCTGGATAGGTCAGTGCCGTCGGATTACTGATGCATAAGGCAGTCCAGTGTGAGATTACTGCTGGATAGGTCAGTTCCATGAGAGATTACTGCTGGATAGACCAGTCCTGTGCAGGATTACTGCTGGATGGACAAGTCCCGTGTGTTATTACTGATGGATAGACCAGTCCTCTGTGGCATTACTGTTGGATAGTCCAGTCCCAAGTGGGATTACTGCTGGATGGGCAGACCAGTGTGGGATTACTGCTGCATACGGCAATTCTGTGTGGGATTACGGCTGGGGAGGCCAGTCCCGTGTGGGATAACTGCTGGATAGGCTAAAGCTGTGTGGGATTACAGCAAGATAGGTTAGTCCCATGTGGGATTACTGCTGCATATTACAGTTCAGTGTCATATTACTTCTGGATAGGTCAGTCCCGTGTGAGATTACTGCGGCATAGGCCAGTCCCGTGTAGAATTACTGCTGGATAGGCCAGCTCCATGTGGGATTATTGCTGGATAAGCCAGTCCAGTCTGGGATTACTGCTGGATAGGTCAGCACTGTGTGAGATTACTGTTGGATAGGCCAGTCCCAAATGAGATTACTGCTGGATAGACCAGTCTGGTCTGGGATTACTACTGGATAGTTGAGTTCCATATGGGATTACTGCTGGATAGGTCAGTCCCGTGTGGCATTACTGCTGGGTAGGCCAGTGCCATTTGGGAATACTGCTAGATAGGTCAGTCCCGTGTGGGATTACTGCGGGAGAGCTGTGACCTAGGAAAACTTGAAACATGTCCACCAAGTTTTATAATCATCCCACGAAAGGTTCAACAAACTTTCCGTGTAGAGATCTACATGTAAATTTTTGCTCAACAAAAACCTTATCAATGGAAACGTACAAAGTATAAACTGCGATAATTAGGACAAAAATTCATAGTTGGTGTCATATTTCTTAAATAGTACATGCACAGGCTCGAATCACATTGAACTCGGGCAGCAAGTGTCAAACTCATCCAATGAAAGCTGACAGCTTCAGAAAACTTTCCATGTACATGTATATACATGTACATTATTATTGGCAGATTACTTAGACAAAACCCTCAAAATTTGAACAAAAAATAATATTTCATCTCCTAATTAGCACTGGGACATCCTCTAATCATAAGAAACATGTGTACTAAGTTTCATATTCATTCAATGATAGCTGACAACTGCAGCAAACTGTGGTGTACAGATGTACATGTGCACTTCAGCTAAACGCAAAACTCAATCATTTGCCATAATTTGGAGAAAAATTAATATTTCATCTCAAAAATAGCACAGGTACATTCTCTAATCATAAGAAACCTGTGTACCAAGTTTTGTAATCATCCAATGAGAGCTGACAACTGCAGCAAACTTACCATGTATATGTGCATGTATACACATAGAGGCCTAGATGTACAATTCACCTAAACAGAAAACTCTATCATTTGCTATAATTTGGAGAAAAATTAATATTTCTTCTCAAAAATAGCACAGGTACATCCTCTAATCATAAGAAACATGTTTACCAAGTTTCCTAATCACCCACAGACAGCTGACAACTGCAACAAACTTTCTAAGTACAGATGTACATGTGCACTTCATCTAAACACAACACTCTATCATAGGGATTTTAACATTGGAGCACCCCAGGGGTAGTACCCCCAGGTGGCATATCCACCACCCATATATATATATATTTTTTTAAATATTTGTTCTATTTTTTTTAATTTGCTAAACCAAAAACCTGATCATTTCCAGGCAGGGGACACCGACGACGACATTATCTTTCCCCCGTTACAATATCTCTCCTTTACTTCGTAAGGCGAGATAATAAACTATACATGAAAATAAATTGTATTTCTGTTTATCTCGCCTTACGAGGTAAAGGGAAGATATTGTGAGGGGGGAAAGAGGATGTCGTCGTCGGTGTCGGTGTCGGTGTCAGTGTCCCCTGCCTGGATATGAATGGGTGTTTGGTTTAGCAAGTCAAAAAAAAATCTAGTAAAATTAGAAAAAAATTTAAAAAATATTGGGGGTGGGTATGCCACCTGGGGGTACTACCCCTGGGGGCGCTCTAATGTTAAAATCCCAATGAATGAGTTTTGCGTTTAGCTGAAGTGCAACTTGGAAAGTTTCTTGCAGTTGTCATCTGTCATTGGATGATTATGAAACTTGGTACACATGTTTCTTATGATTAGAGGATGTACCTGTGCTATTTTTGAGAAGAAATATTAATTTTTCTCCAAATTATGACAAATGATGAGTTTTCTGTTTAGGTAAATTGTACATGTAGGCCTTTACATGTATACATATACATGTACATGGTAAGTTTGCTCCAGTTGTCAGCTGTCATTGGATGATTATGAAACTTGGTACACATGTTTCTTATGATAAGAGGATGTACCTGTGCTATTTTTGAGAAGAAATATTAATTTTTCTCAAAATTATGGCAAATGATGAGTTTTCTGTTTAGGTAAATTGTACATGTAGGCCTCTACAAGATAAGTTTGCTGCAGTTGTCAACTCTCACTGGATGATTACGAAACTTGGTACACATGCTTCTCATGATTGGAGGATGTACTTGTGCTATTTTTTAGATGAAATATTAATTTTTCTCCAAATTATGGCAAATGATTGAGTTTTGCTTTTAGCTGAAGTGCAAATGTACATCTGTACACCACAGTTTGCTGCAGTTGTCAGCTGTCATTGAATGATTATGAAACTTGGTTCACATGTTTCTTATGATTAGAAGATGTACCTATGATATTTTTGAGAAGAAATATTACTTTTTCTCAAAATTATGACAAATAAATGAGTTTTCTGTTTAGGTAAATTGTACATGTAGGCCTCTACATGTGTACATATACATGTACATGGTAAGTTTTAGGAAATGAAATATTAATTTTTGTTCAAATTTTGATTTTGATTAATCTGCCAATAATAATGTAGATGTATATACATGTACACCTGTACATGGAAGTTTTCTGAAGCTGTCACCTTTCATTGGATAAGTTTGACACTTGCTACCCAAGTTCAATGTGATTCAAAGATGTGCATGTGCTATTTAAGAACTATGACATTAAATATGAAATTTTTTCCTAATTATTGCAATTTAGACTTTGTACCTTTCCATTGATAAGGTTTTTGTTGGGCAGATCTGTACATGGAAAGTTTGTTGGTGGACATGTTTCATGTTTTCCTAGGTCACAGCTCTCCCGCAGTAATCCCACAGGGGACTGACCT
>JAVTVY010031396.1:0-13213 GCA_036873755.1 Hanleya hanleyi
CATTCCAATGCCCTTTTTCCACTGCGCATGTGCAGATGGATGGTATTTCCACTACACACCCATCCGTTCGGATTCTCCCCAACGAATGGTTCGACAGGACACACCGCACGACCCATTCGGACCAATATTGTTCCATCTCTACCCCAAAACGTCAATTCCAATGTCCTTTTCCCACAATTGCCTGCCTGCGCATGTGCACCATATCCCTATACTTTCACTCCACACCAGCCCAGTCCACGAGTACTTCAAACTGATACCTCACACGACCCAATCAGATCAATAGTGGCCCACCACAAACCCAAAACATCGACCCCGATCTGCCCATGCACGACGCATGCGCATTCTGAATTTACGAAAATCCCCCGGTGGCCACGAGACCCTACCATCGTGTTCTACATTGTAAGACAGAGAAAACAAGGTGCGACAACCCATAGCAAAATCCAAAAGAAAAAAAAATGACCACCCCAATACTCCTACCCCAACAGTTCCTGGAGATTAACATTGAAGTACCTGGGATCTTATTTAGGGGCAGATAACTCTTGCTGGACCGTCACGTGACCGGAAGTGACCTTTGACCCGGAAATGACCTTTGACTCAGATGTGACCTCTGACCCGAAAGTGACGTCATCGGATGGGACGTCAGCTCCATTTGACTCCACATATTCAGGGGCAGATAACTCTGTGCGCGCAAAAATATGACACAATTTCCACTCTTCCTACTACTAATTAAATATGGGAATTTTGGATTTTTTGAATTGCACTGTTAGTTTCAGCATGTTCAGAAAATTATCAAGTATAACCGACATAACTTAAAATCGAATAACGGTACCATTTTATGTGTTGAAAGTGAAAATTAACAGAAGAGAAAGGCGGCTATCTTGAAACTGGCGGCCATCTTGAAATTTCAAGTGGCTCAATTGCTTTTCTTGAAATATGACCTGATCAGAATAGTTGTGCCAAGTTTCATGCTTGTATCACCATTTGAAGTATTGACCCCTAAAATCACACTTATCCGCCCCACTATAAGTGGCAATTTCAGACCCTTGCTTTACATAAAGTATTTTCCAGAGGTCAAATTTGAGGAACAAAATATTTTGCATGATTCTCATGCTAACGAAAGCATTTGACTTTGAAAGTGTAAGTATAACTCATAAAATGCGATATGATTAGCAATTACTACAATCTAGGAAACAAAATAATGCACTTTGGGATGAAAGTTGTCACCTTTTGATTACTATTGTCTCGGTGTGCCCCGGCAAAAGTGTCCCAGTCTACCCCGAGTGCATGATATATTCTGTTTTATGAAAAAACCTAATGCATACATCTGAGATAATAAATCGATATAATTAAAGTGTACCTTTGTCCACCCTCTCTCAGTAGTAACAAAGCAGCAAAGTAGCGCTAAAAACGTGTCCTAACATATCATCAGTCCTACAAATTTACTTGCCGCAATTTTTGTGCCCCTAATTTTTTACCAATGATAGGTTTTACTTGTAATCAATATAGGTATCGTATGAAGGTGGTAGCTTTCTGCTGATAACAATGTAAAGTGCTTACTGTTCTTAACATAGTAACTAGACGGCTTGTCCCACGGTGCCCCATGTTCCACTGTACCCCAATCTCCCCGACCTCACAGTGTAATATTTTCCGGAAAAAAACACATTGGTTATATTTGATAATTTTCAGCCCACAAAAGATATGTGATAATTTTCTGGCAATGGCCATCGGTCATTTTGTGAACTTTATTATGGCATGGCAGTGTAACGCATACGTACTACTATTTGATGCCATTTGGCACTCCGACAAACAATTGAAGCTACAGTGCGATGATCTAGGTGAGTTCTACAAAATCCTAAAAAAAAACAGTAACAAGAAAGAAATGCGTTGCTATAATTCTTCAGGAGATATTCTGTTAACAAACAAGTTGGACGGACAAACAGACGAACGAATCAAGCAGACGATTAAACCATTAAAGGGTGATGGAAAACGATGGCGACACACTGACAAGAAGTTGCGTGATCTCACAGACAAATATACTGACTGCATATTTTTAAAACTAAAAGTGAACCCTGTGGTGATTTGTATCCCAGTCACGCTTTTATTTTAGCTGTCCATGTGGACGTATTGAATGATATGACCACACGGAGCTTAACCCAGGCTTGAGTGGTATTAGATACAAATATTTCAGAGCGATGATGCAACACCCTTCAAAAAAATTTGACAGGTTTAGACTTCGTTGACGTCACAATCCGTATCGAGTCTAGACCGCACTAGCAGCATTATCACAACAATTTTCGATGACTTAAAATGTTTTCAATCACCGTGACCTTGACCTTCGACCGTTTGACCTCAAAATCAGCAGGGTTTCTCTGCGACCCATTGGTGAGGTACACCCACAGATTGCTTCCAATTCATGACGTGGAACTCGAGATATCGCAAGGACAAGCACAAATTAACAGACCGACACACGGACGGACTGACACACGGACAGACTGATAGATCACCAATTATTCTGTATTTTTTAAAATATTTTTATTAGGTCTTTCCATTTCGAATGTTCGCTTGATATTCTTCTGGTTATTATTATTATTCTTATTATTCCACCTGATTACAGCTAGACCGTTGCATCTACAGCTTATAGATTTGGTACATGTGTAGAGGCAATCCTGACGTTTTGGCTGAAAGTATTCACTTTTGACCTTGACCTTGACCTAATTCCCTTCCCACTTCCCTTATATGTATTGTAATGTGATATAGGCTTGAACATTTTTATAGTAATTTGGCAATACACATGTACTGGTCGAACGAAGAAGGGCACGTATTTCAGATTTTGAGAATAGAAGTTAAAAGGATTTCTCTACAAAATGGACTAATTAACTTTTTTTTTTTTTTTTTTTGCAGTTAAGCCCTGGACAAACCACTGGGCATTTATTACCGGATGGTATAGCCACGGTTTTACAAACAACCCCTACAGTTCCACGTGGCCATGGAATATGGGGCGAAGATATTTAGTGTTGATACTGTAATAAAACACTGCATATGATATAGCCAGAACGTAATAATTTTACTAACAATCGTTCCGTACGTTATTCCAATACAGATTGCCAGGTTAAAGTTGCTGCATTCTGATTGATTTAAAAATAAATTTGTGACCGATTCTGACACGTTCCAGCAAGGACCAATATCAATATGAACAATGGGGCGTGGTTAAAAGAATGACATTTGTCAGTACATTCCTAATCAGTTTGAATAACTTGTACCAGATTAACATTCTGGCGTGAAAAATATAAAAGAACAATGTTACCATATTATGCTGATAAATTGACCCATCGAGCGCCGATTATTGACACGTGCCAACAATGAATATTAATATGGAATTTGAAGCGTGGCTAAGGCAGAAAGGCATTTGACAGTAGCCTCGGATACACAGATAATGCAGCAATATATCACATAAAAGATAATTCTCCAAGCCGTCCATGGCCGAGTGAAAACCCTATATACCATCTATATAAATTTAGTATATTTTTGACACGATTGACAAAGACACGACATGGACAGTAATCATTGTAATAAAAAGGGAAATGAGGATTAGATACTGCATGACAAGGACAGATAAGGAAAAATTATAAAAAACAAAATATACTAAGAAAGATGACCGTTAGACGTTAAAAAGAACATCTTTAGATATACATCTTTAAAATATCAGGGACAAATGTATCGGATGCATACTGACGTAATTTCACAAAAGCCGCGTCAGAACATTGCGTCTGGAGAAAGGTTACATTTGTACTCAATTGTATTAACAAAGTAACTAAGATGCACGGGGTGAACCACAAAAGGCTTCAAATATCCTAAACTGACATTGTTTAAAGCACCAATAGACACAGTTTACTCTGTTTAATGAATATTAATGAGACATATCGTAAACAGTGAACACGTGTAGACACCACGTGGAAGTGAAGATATGTAAACATTCCTCTGGTTTTTAATATAACTGGTTTTCTAATACATGTAATGATAAATTATTTTCTCGTCTGTGAATTATTATACTATGATAGTTCGACAAGATCAAGTACCATACAAGACTATGTATATTCCGTTGATTATGGCGGACAATATAATAGTTACGAATATGTACAAAATGGGTTCGCTAACAAATTATAGCTCATTAAGGAACTTATGGTTCAATAGTCTACTTTTTCTAAAAATTAAAATAGTGGGTTGTAAGAAGGAGAGAAAATTTATGAAATATACCGGTGATCTGTTAACATGACAGGAGTACAAATAATACTTAGCATACAAAATACAAAAGTTGAGTAATTTGACTTCATCTTGAGGATAAGTTTTACTGAAGATTCCGAACAAAATATTAGCGTCCGAGAGATCCAGTGTGTGATCGACGATCTGTTTGATCCATTCGTTAAAAAACTTCCAAAACTTCTTTTTAACCTCACAATGAACAAGATTATGCTCGAGTACGTCAATATTTCCACAATTGGCACAGTTCGGAGATGACATCACCTTTAATTTAAATAAATAACTGTCGGAGGGATAGATTGAATGAAGGATTTTGAATTGTAATATCTTAACTTTGTTTTCCACTTTAGTTTCATAGGGAAGTTTCCAAATAAGATGTTGGTCAACGTCCAGGTCTCCAGGATGAATGGTTTTGCGCAGTGCGTGCTTCAAAACTAATGCACGATAAAACAATTTACAACAAACCTTGTGATGGGATATAATAATATCATCTATGAAGGGTATGTCAAATTTTTTTGGCAAACTTTCTTTAACACATGGTATTTTATTCTGGATAGCAGTGAAACAAGATTTCTCTAATACTCTCCATAATTTATAATTATCGTAATTCAAAGTTAGGCTGTATTTAGCACAAACACTCTTAAAATCCATAAAATTACCATTATTGTCCATCAGATCTTGCACATGAACAATACCCACATCAAACCAATTGCCGTAAAATAAGGACTTTCCTGAATATAATATATCCTGGTTATTCCAGATAATCTGCTGAAAAATTCCACACTCAGTACTATACAGTTCTTTCCAAGAGTCAATGACTTGCTGATAAAATAACGGAACAGATTCATTGAGTTTCTTGGAGTTAAAATTGCATTGTAATAAAAACTCTAATCCACCAAGTTTATTGAAAATAGTTGCAGGTATGATTTTCCAGAAGCCATCCTCGTCAGAGAAGAACCTTTTTAACCATACTAATTTTATGGCTTTGTTCATTAAAGAGAAGTCTGGAGCATTCAATCCCCCAAAGCATTCATTATTTATCATTATCCTACGTTTGACCTTTTCTCTGCCATATCCCCAGATGAAACTAAATAGTTCCTTGTTTACAGTTCTTATATAACTGTCATTAATAGGTATAACACTAGCTTGATATACTAAACGAGATATACCTTCAGATTTTGAGAGTAAAATTTTACCAAGAGGCGTTAACCCTCTCCCAGTCCAGATGTTAAATCTTTGCTTCATTTTCCCTATGTTCGGTTCAAGATTCTCTTTTTGCAGTTTATCATAATTTTTGCTTAGCTTTATACCCAGTGATTTGACACCTTCATTAATTATTTTGAGTTTGGTGCTATTAGAAGAAAACTTGGATTTTTTATTAATGTTTGCAAGAAATGACTTCTCTATATTTATTTTCAGACCACTAATGGTTTTCAGATTTCTATACAGCGAAAGACATGCCTCAACAGAGTTTGTATTCCCTAGTGTATGCGTGGTGTCGTCTGCAAAAGATATTCCCTTTACTTCCTTACCATTAGCAAATTTTAGACCGGTAATATCCTTGGATTGTCTAATTTTGTAATTTATTAATTCGGAACAAATTATGAATATATACGGAGACAACGGGCAGCCTTGACGAACACCTCGTTGATTGGTGAACCAGCCAGTGGAAGACCCTTTATTTACAATACAACTGTTGGTGTTTTTATACAGTGTTCCAATCCACTTTATTATATTTTCCCCAAAGTTAAAGGCTTTCATAGTGTTGAATATATACGAATGTTCGATGGAATCAAAGGCTTTCTCAAAATCCAGGAAAAGAAGATAACCTTCCTCCTCGTAAGTCTCCAATACATCCAGCAGAAAACGAACATTTTCACCAATATAGCGGCCGGGTACATATCCTGTTTGAGTTTCGTGGATAATGTAATAAAGTACAGATTTAATTCTGTGTGCTATGGCTTTTGCTAGAATTTTATAGTCCGTGTTCAACAGAGTGATCGGTCTCCAGTTTCTAATATTCGTCAAGTCTTTATCTGGTTTTTCAATTAGTGTAATTACTCCTCTTTTTTGAGAATGGCTGAGCTCTCCAATAGATAAAGTCGAGTGAATAGTTTCAATATAAAATTGTTTTAATTCAGGCCAGAATTTTTGGAAAAATGAATTTGTTAAGCCATCACAGCAAGGGGACTTGCCTGGTTTAAGATCCTTTACGATTGCTTCAATTTCATCTTCTGTAATGGGTCTTTCGAGAAAGTATTTGTCTTGGTCTGAAAGCTTTTCTATTTCTATATCATTAAATGAAATCTGAAATTCTCTGTCAGCATTGTAATCATTTGAATGGCTCGTATTATAAAGATTTGAATAAAAGTTATACAAATAATCCATGATATCTGGTGGATGTGTTATTTCATTATTGCCGTTGTCAATTAGTTTTGTTGTGTGTTTTTTTGAGGCACGCTTCCGTTCTAAATTGAAAAAAATATTTAGTACTCTTTTCTCCTTCTTCGACCCATCTGACTTTCGCTCTGATCCCGGCGCCACGTGCCTTTTCTTCATAGATCTGGTCTAATTTTCTCTGAACGTCATCAAACTCGTTTAGGAGTTCTTTTGAAAATGAATCCTCTAACTGTCTGTCCAAAATGGTCAAATTTTTCTCCAACTGTTTTAGCCTTTTGGTTTTTTCTTTGGCCTTTTGTTTCGAAAATTCAATAGAAATATTCATTATCCTGAATTTAATCCACTCCCAACGTTTTATTGGTTCCCAGTTAGTGAGGTCATTCATGGCTTGCAGAAATTCCTTTATACGGTCACAATAAATTGGATCTTCCAACAACTGGTCATTAAATTTCCAAAAATTTGGACTGAATCTGCTCCCAGTAAGCGCTACTTCTAAAAATATAAGTTTATGGTCTGTTTTAATGCTAGGTCTGATTTCTACCGATTTCGTTAGAGATCTAAGACTAGGAGGGATGAGCCAAAAATCAATTCTAGATTGCGTATCATTGTTTTTCCTCCATGTAAAAGCTCGCTTGTTTGGATTAAGTTCTCTCCAAATATCAATGAGATCCACATTTTCTATCAATTCGTGAACAGCGGGAGATGGACCAGTCGGACTCCTAGCTAAGCTTTTTCTGTCCAGGACAGGATTAATAATAGTGTTGAAGTCTCCCCCTAAAATCAAATTTTTGCAATCAAATTCATTAACTAGCAACCGTGTAACTGACATGAGAAATTGCTCTCTCTCTTTGGGAACATTTGGGGCGTAAATATTAGCCAGAGTTAGTTTAAAATCATTGATTTCTAATTCAAGTATAACAAATCTTCCTTCTACATCTACGTTTTGCTTAAGGATCTTAATCGTGTTTGACGTTGATTTGAAAAAAATTGCTACTCCCCTTGAATCGGGGTCCCCGTGAGCGAAAATGGCATCATATCCCCATTCGTTGGCCCAAAATTTTTCGTCGGCCTTCGTACTATGCGTCTCTTGCAGGAAATAAATATCTGATCTTTGGTTCTTCAAATATAAGAACATGGCCCTACGCTTATCTTTGTTCCTAATACCTCTAACGTTCAATGAAGAAAGAAACATTCTTTACAAAATAAAATCTAAAAAACGAACGGAGTACAAATATTACAGACAGTGAATGAAATAACTTGTAAAAGTGTATAACGAAACCGTACGTGCGTAGGTTGATAGCTCTGTACAAGGTGAAGGCCCGGTTTTTGCCGGAGGAAGAAACATGTATATACGTGCAGGAGTTGTTGCCAAATATGGATCTGTATACATTCGTATGTACATATTATCTCGACACAAGTGACATTGTTACAATGAAAAAGAATAATTTGTCGACTTATGTTGTGAAAATAAATATAATATTGGCGTACAATGTTGACAAAACAGTTGCAGAGCGGGAAATTTCTGCCGCCACACTGTTGCAATATATTATATTATTAAACGTTATAACTATTTGAGCGGTCGCACCTGCAAATCTACAATTTAAATTGGCGGGACAAAATATCGCCTTTCCAATAAAGTCGATACTTAAACTCCGCCCACAATTTCCAAATGTGGAAGACCGCATATTACCAGACGTGTAATAGAGAGGAAAGAATGGGCGAAGTGAAGGAAACCGCAAAGTAAATTAACGGTGTCACGATCTATCAAACTGGGCGTGGCTTGAGTCAGCCTATCATATAGTATAATCAATGCAAAACGGGTGCCACGTGGGAATTGAACATTTTAACTTTTATAACTGAATTGCAGGAGAAAGTTAACATGGCGGCAATATAATTCTACCTCTGCAATGCTCAAATATGAATAAAAGAACAACTTTTCATGCAACCATGACAATTAAACATATATACAGGCTAATATATTAGTTTCAAAAGTTCATGTTCGTCTGAAAGTCTTTTTCTAAAAGTCTGTTCGATGTACACTACTACCGTACGTACTATGTAGGTCATAACAGCAGGTTTCGAGTTCTCTCCCCTGGTGGTGTTTGTCGTATCTTCGCTCTACAGCCTGTATTATACAACAGATCTGTGAGAAATTTGAGGAAAGACAAGTCTTGTATATGGTCACTTTCCAGTTTCATTTTTGAACTGTTACGTAACAAGAACAAATAGTTATCTTCCCTTTGATATTTTCCAAAATCCTTACTTTAAAAAGGGCATAAGCTAAGAAGCTGTTTGTTTGAACACTGACGGATACTTCGATGCCCTGAAACAATATGACCTCAAATCTGACCTTTGACCTCTGTTGTAGCGAAAACATTAGATGAAAGTTTCGAAGACAAGTCTTGAACGGGCTATCCAATCAGACTGGGAGGATATCAAAATTAAGATTTGACCTTGACCTTTGAAGGGATAAGCAATCGAAATGCGAAAATATGACTTCCATTTTCTCCTAAAGTAAGTCATTGACAGTTTTGAAACTAGTACAACACAAGAGAGAAAAGTCTATGGTCTTCCGTTTGACAGTTTGTGCCGTTTTCAAACAAGTGCAGCTTGTGAATAGTTCAACTAATGAAGGTCTATTGTTTTCTATTGTATTCAATTCAATTACACGGAAATCTAACATCGCCTATGTAACGCGACATCAATTTAAGGGGGAGGGAGGAGGGTCCAGTTTCCAACACCAAGTGAAAAATCTCAATTCCAGGTCTCTCATCAGAACACAGTAAAACACTGGTCTTACTTACCCCCAATCTTCCTTAGAACGTATAACACAAATACAGCCCCAAATTTGACTTCTTGTCCTGCATGATGTGTAGTTTGAAGCATGAAAAATATCACCTTCATAGTCAAATCTACGAAGCAAATTCCTGGTAAAATAACAAATAAATTACAATTTTCATTCAAAGACCAACCACCTCTCTGACTACAATTTGTAAACACAACATCCCATACATGTGAGGAGGTCATATGCATCTCTGCCATGTGTGAAGAACTACGTTTCTCTGAGGTGGTGAAGTTTCATATTAAAGGTGTAATAATACATCACTTTTTTACCCAATGAAAAAAAGAAAGTGGCGGAGGTCAATGGTACTTTCTTCACAATTGTTGGGATTGTATTTGCAAATTGCAGTCAGAGAGGTGGTTGGTCTTTGAATGAAAATTGTAATTTATTTCTTTACATTAACAGGCCTTGCATTCTAGAAATAAGACGGGGCTGATCAATAGGCCCCGTCTTGCAGGGTCACGGGGCTGATTTTTGGCCATCGGGGCTGATTTCAAATTTCACCACATGAAAATGTATTATTGGTCATATATCAACCAAACCTTTGTTTGGAAATAAATATTATTTTGATGTCCAATAGCCTACTCCTGTCCCATATACAATGCTCTACAAATTATTCTTGATTGTACAACATTCCCACCCACTTTAACATATTCTCCCAGGACATATCGCCCCCCCCTTTCACCCTCATAACATATATTCCCCCATATTTTCATATATTCAAAAGATCTTATAAGTACCGGTATCACCAAAAAAATAGAGGAATAAAAGAAAAACCCTCCATGTTGGTATTTTTATCTTTACTGGACCCAGCAAATCTTAATATTTCAACGACTTCTGCTGAAACCAGTTATTGTAGCCTACTGATATTGTAGAAATAAGAATTGCCAATAATGTGTTTTGACTGCTGTTTTCAATTACCACTAAAACGAGTATCGTTTTAATTTATTAACTTGATATGCAAAACAATATATTCCAAGGATTTCCCCTCAGGAATGATAAAATTTCCCTGTAAAATTTCAACGATTTTTAGTGAAAAAAACAAAATTCCATGTGGAATTCCAGTGCCTTCCATAGGGGGAGTGCACATATTTTCTGGAAAAGCCAGAAGAAAAAAATTGACAAATGGGGTTTTGTCCGCTGGTGTTTTGTCCGTTGGTGGTTTGTCCACTGGGGTTTTGTCCGTATCCCATAAAATGAAATGGGAAATTAATTTGAACATCATGGAGATCTGTACCAGCGCCTATCTAATTCGACCAATTTGAGAAACGAGACTGGATCGTACAACGATTTGAACACGCCATTTCTAAAAAAACGGAGAATTATTACTTGCTTGAATCTTGGGGGTTCATTGCAATGCATTCATAATAAAACAGTCGGGAAATTTTGGATTTTTTAGCGGAGAAATGGTACCGGTCGGTTAGACTTTGACGGCGACTTGGACTGTGTCATCACCGATTTCGCTGAAAACGAAACCACTTGCAAATTACCGTGTCCACGAAACACTGCTTCAACAAACGCCATTTCAAGCCATGAAATCAGTTGATTTCTTTCGAAGTTGATGGAGAATATGTTTAAAATTGTCCTGATAAACATGATCAGGTCGACTGAACCGTAATCACGTTGCTGATTTCTCGATTCCCGACCTAGAAGTAGGTGCTTTATTTGCTGAAAAGATCGTCAACCGGCCGCCATGCCATGCTGCTCTACAGTCACGTCACACTTTACGGTATGCTGACAGTAGTCGGGCCGCTTTATGGTTGTTGTTGTTGTAAAACGCAGCCTTCGTAGTGATTTCGTTGGAATTTGCTGATAAAATTATTAGACTCGCACGATTTATTTAGACTCGGTCGGGTATTTAGACCGGAAAATAGACATATTTTCTTTCTTGGCCCAAGCACAAGTCGTCAAGACAGAAGACACAGTACTAGGATTAGATTTATTCCATGAAGATATGGGAATATACTCACTGGACTGATTTGACGGGGCCGATGAATGATCCCCGTGAAAAGTGCTCACGGGGTCGATCACGGGGCCGGGGCCGATCGGCCCCGTCAAAATGCAAGGCCTGCTCAGGCCTTGCATTCTAGAAATAAGACGGGGCTGATCAATAGGCCCCGTCTTGCAGGGTGACGGGGCTGATTTTTGGGCATCGGGGCTGATTTCAAATTTCACCACATGACAATGTATTATTGGTCATATATCAACCAAACCTTTGTTTGGAAATAAATTTTATTTTGATGTCCAGTAGCCTACTCCTGTCCCATATACAATGCTCTACAAATTATTCTTGATTGTACAACATTCCCACCCACTTTAACATATTCTCCCAGGACATATCGCCCCCTTTCACCCTCATAACATATATTCCCCCATATTTTCATATATTCAAAAGATCTTATAAGTACCGGTATCACCAAAAAATAGAGGAATAAAAGAAAAACCCTCCATGTTGGTATTTTTATCTTTACTGGATCCAGCAAATCTTAATATTTCAACGACTTCTGCTGAAACCAGTTATTGTAGCCTACTGATATTGTAGAAATAAGAATTGCCAATAATGTGTTTTGACTGCTGTTTTCAATTACCACTAAAACGAGTATCGTTTTAATTTATTAACTTGATATGCAAAACAATATATTCCAAGGATTTCCCCTCAGGAATGATAAAATTTCCCTGTAAAATTTCAAGGATTTTTAGTGAAAAAAAAAAAATTCCATGTGGAATTCCAGTGCCTTCCATGCATAGGGGGAGTGCACATATTTTCTGGAAAAGCCAGAAGAAAAAAATTGACAACTGGGGTTTTGTCCGCTGGTGTTTTGTCCGTTGGTGTTTTGTCCACTGGGGTTTTGTCCGTATCCCATAAAATGAAATGGGAAATTAATTTGAACATCATGGAGATCTGTACCAGCGCCTATCTAATTCGAGCAATTTGAGAAACGAGACTGGATCGTACAACGATTTGAACACGCCATTTCTAAATAAACGAAGAATTATTACTTGCTTGAATCTTGGGGGTTCATTGCAATGCATTCATAATAAAACAGTCAGGAAATTTTGGATTTTTTAGCGGAGAAATGGTACCGGTCGGTTAGACTTTGACGGCGACTTGGACTGTGTCGTCGCCGATTTCGCTGAAAACGAAACCACTTGCACATTACCATGTCCACGAAACACTGCTTCAACAAACGCCATTTCAAGCCATAAAATCAGTTGATTTCTTTCGAAGTTGATGGAGAATATGTTTAAAATTGTCCTGATAAACATGATCAGGTCGACTGAACCGTAATCACGTTGCTGATTTCTCGATTCCCGACCTAGAAGTAGGTGCTTTATTTGCTGAAAAGATCGTCAACCGGCCGCCATGCCATGTTGCTCTACAGTCACGTCACACTTTACGGTATGCTGACAGTAGTCGCGCCGCTTTATGGTTGTTGTTGTTGTAAAACGCAGCCTTCGTAGTGATTTCGTTGGAATTTGCTGATAAAATTATTAGACTCGCACGATTTATTTAGACTCGGTCAGGTATTTAAACCGGAAAATAGACATATTTTCTTTCTTGGCCCAAGCACAAGTCGTCAAGACAGAAGACACAGTACTAGGATTAGATTTATTCCATGAAGATATATGGGAATATACTCACTGGACTGATTTGACGGGGCTGATGAATAATCCCCGTGAAAAGTGCTCACGGGGTCGATCACGGGGCCGGGG
>JAVTVY010031397.1:0-12969 GCA_036873755.1 Hanleya hanleyi
GTTAGGGAGGAATGTATGTGAAGTCGACTGTCAAAGCGGTGTTAGGGAGGAATGTATGTGAAGTCGAGTGTCAAAGCTGTGTTAGGGAGGAATGTATGTAATGTTGAGTGTCAAAGCGGTATTAGGACTTAGGGTTAGGTATGCTTCATAACTATCAGGTTTAGGGTCATTTCAGCTATAGAAGCCAGATAATTTCTCCACCAAAGCGTAACTAGGGTAATGTCGAAGCTGGGCGTTCAGCATGAGTGTGCTTGAAATTGACTTTCAAAGCACTGTTAGGAAGGAATATATCTGAAGTGCAGTGTCAAAGCGGTATTAGGGAAAAATGTACGTGCAATCGAGTGTCAAAGCTGTATTAGGGAGGAATATATGTTTAGGTGAGTGTCAAAGCAGTGTCACGGAATGTATATCAGGTCGAATGTCAAATTGTTATTAGGGAGAAATGTATGTGGAGTCAAGTGTCAAAGCGGTGTTAGGGAGGAATGTATGTGAAGTCGAGTGTCAAAGCGGTGTTAGGGAGGAATGTACGTCAAGTCGAGTGTCAAAGCGGTGTTAGGGAGGAATGTATGTCAAATCGAGTGTCAAAGCGGTGTCAGGGAGGAATGTACGTCAAGTCGAGTGTCAACCAGTGTTAGGGAGGAATGTATGTCAAGTCGAGTGGCAAAGCGGTGTTAGGGAGGAATGTATGTGAAGTCGAGTGTCAAAGTGGTGTTAGGGAGGAATGTATTTGAAGTTGAATGTCAAAGCGGTGTTAGGTAGGAATGTATGTGAAGTCGACTGTCAAAGCTGTGTTAGGGAGGAATGTATGTGAAGTCGAGTGTCAAAGCTGTGTTAGGGAGGAATGTATGTAATGTTGAGTGTCAAAGCGGTATTAGGACTCAGGGTTAGGTATGCTTCATAACTATCAGGTTTAGGTTCATTTCAGCTATAGAAGTCAGATAATTTCTCCACCAAAGCGTAACTAGGGTAATGTCGAAGCTGGGCGTTCAGCATGAGTGTGCTTGAAGTTGACTGTCAAAGCACTGTTAGGAAGGAATATATCTAAAGTGCAGTGTCAAAGCTGTGTTAGGGAAAAATGTATGTGGAGTCGAATGTCAAAGCAGTCTACGGGTTGCATTGTACGTGAAGTCCAGTGTCAACCGGTGTTAGGGAGGAATGTATGTAAAGTCGAGTGTCAAAGCGGTGTTAGGGAGGAATGTACGTCAAGTCAAGTGTCAAAGCGGTGTTAGGGAGGAGTACGTCAAGTCAAGTGTCAAAGCGGTGTTAGGGAGGTATGTATGTCAGGTCGAGTGTCAAAGCGGGATTAGGACTTAGGGATAGGTATGCTTCATAACTATCACGTTTAGGGTCATTTCAGCTATAGAAGTGCAGTGTCAAAGCAGTGTTAGGGAAAAATGTACGTTGAGTCGAATGTCAAAGCGGTGTTCGGGATGAATGTATGTGAAGTCGAGTGTGAAAGCGGAGTGAGGGAGTAATGTACATGAAGTTGACTGTCAAAGCGCTGTTAGGGAGGAATGTACGTCAAGTCGACTATCAAAGCGGTGTTAGAGAGGAATGTACGTCAAGTCGACTGTCAAAGCGGTGTTAGGGAGGAATGTATGTCAGGTCGAGTGTCAAAGCGGGATTAGGACTTAGGGTTAGGTATGCTTCATAACTATCAGGGTTTGGGTCAGTTCAGCTATAGAAGTCAGATAATTTCTCCACCAAAGCGTAACTAGGGTAATGTTGGAGCTGGGTGTTAGGCATGAGTGTGCTTGAAGTTGACTTTCAAAGCACTGTTAGGAAGGAATATATCTGAAGTGCAGTGTCAAAGCGGTATTAGGGAAAAATGTATGTGCAATCGAGTGTCAAAGCTGTATTAGGGAGGAATGTATGTTTAGGTGAGTGTCAAAGCAGTGTCACGGAATGTATGTCAAGTCGAATGTCAAATTTTACCTTGTATAGCGTAATAGCTAATTATTTAGCAACTATCTCCAATTAGAAAGCAGGATTGGCTTTGATTGTGACGTTGCAAAGAAAAACGTCTTCATTCTGACGCACTTCATTGTGACGTTACAGGGTTAGGCTCACCCTTTCCTTCCATTCTGCCGGTTCAAAGTGCCGGCAGAAGAAAAGTCTCTGATTTTCCATTGTGCCGCTGCAAATCTGCCATAAAGAACTAAAGTGACTGTGTTTCATTGTGACGCTGCAGCGTCAGTACGAAAAAAGATGGTCTTAAATTTTTCATTGTGACGTGCCATTCTGCCGTACCGAGAAAAAGTCATGTTTCTGATGATCATTTAAACGCTTTATTTCCTTCCATTCTGTCGCTTCAAAGTGCCGGCAGAAAGAAAGTCTTTCATTTTCCATTGTGCCGTTCCATTCTGTCGTAGAGGGAAAAAGTGATTGTGTTATATTGTGATGCTGGTAAGCAGGATTGACTTTGATTGTGACGTTGCAAAGTGACGCTCTGATGAAATACATGTTCATTCTGACGCACTTCATTGTGACATTACAGGGTTAGGCTCTCTTCCATTCTGTCGCTTCAAAGTGCCGGCAGAAAGAAAGTCTTTCATTTTCCATTGTGCCGTTCCATTCTGTCGTAGAGGGAAAAGGTGATTGTGTTATATTGTGATGCTGGTAAGCAGGATTTGACTTTGATTGTGACGTTGCAAATTGACGCTCTCAAGAAAGACATGTTCATTCTGATGCGCTTCATTGTCACGTTACAGGGTTAGGCTCACCCTTCTTTCCATTCTGCCGGTTCAAAGTGCCGGCAGAAGAAAACTCTGTGCTTTTCCATTGTGCCGCTGCATTCTGCCGTACCGAGAAAAGGTAATGTTCCTGATGACAAATTGAAAAGTCAACTTCATTTCCTTCCATTAAGAAGGTGCAAAGAGCGTTGACAAAGACAGAGCTGTACTCTGCTGTACAAAAAACTACTTTGAACCACATTGTGTTTCATTAATATGGCACTTGTACGGCTGAAAATAAGAGAATGGTGCAGGTTTTCCACCCTCTTATAGTCTCTCTCGTGCTTCCTTACTTGACGTATCCACCGTGTCTCATGTCTGTATGAAATTTTCTGCGCCCCATGTCCGTATCTGACTCTCTATATCCCATGTCCGTATGAAACACTCTGCGACCCATTTCCGCGTGTAATTCTTTGTTAACAACGCAGAGCTAGAATTTGTTGAGAGTTACAAGTTTCTATGAGTGTATTTTAATAGCAAACTCAACTGGCAAACCCACATCAATAAACTTTGTTTTAAATTATCCGGAACATTGGGGTTATCAATCATATTAAGGAATGTATCAGTAGAAATACCCTTACTACATTACATTACTCATTATATTACTTCTATGGAATACATGCTGTAACATAGTATGGGGAAATACTTTTCCAACACACACTGCTCCTCTCACTATCCTTCAAAAACGCCTAGTTCGCATTATATGGAAAACATTCGAGACTCGCACATACTGAACCTTTCTTCGCCCAGCTAAATATGTTAATTGTTGATAAAATCAACGATTACACAATTCTACTTTTAACTCATAAAGCCATACACCATTCCTTCTCGTTACCACTACAACTTCAGAACTACTTTACCAGATTACATGAGTAGTAGGGAGAGTGGATATCCACGTCGGTTTTCCAGGGAGGTAACTCTTGGTTCCCCTTTTTCCAGGTTAAAGGTATAGGGGACGCCACATCACCTTTCACCTCTGTGGCGCCAGGGGGCGCCACCAGCTCAAGGTCACGTGGAGGTCAAAAGTAGTTCCGGCAACCTGTAACCTTTGTATTCCTCCGCGGACAGAAAGTAGTCCCATGTCAACCAAGTGACTTCCAATGTTAATGTATACGGGGAATGCCTAACAAGAGTATGGGAATAGACGTTTTGTGCCCGGGGTGGGTCCCTAGTGGACCGAATGGGTCGAGTGAGATGTCAAAGTGAAGCGCTCCTCGAGGGCCATTCAATCATGGGTGGGTGCATGTAAAATTAGGATTTTTTCCCGAAAATATAAAAAGCGGAACACGGACTTTACCCCTAAAATAGGGGAAAACCCCTATCAACTCTAGCCAAAAGGGCTAATATCGGTCTCCGGGCTTATCGGGGCCTGCCTATCAAGTTAATGGGGTGGGTGCATGTAAAATTAGGATTTTTTTCCGAAAATACAAAAAGGGGAACACGGACTTTACCCCTAAAATAGGGGAAAACCTCTATCACCTCTAGCCAAAAGGGCTAATATCGGTCCCCGGGCTTATCGGGGCCTGCCTATCAAGTCAATGGGGTGGGTGTATGTAAAATTAGGATTTTTTCCCGAAACTATAAAAAGTGGAACTCGGACTTTATTATACAATATAGGTCTGTATTATACAATATAAGGGAAAATGCCTGTATGGGGTATGGGGATGGTCAATTTTTTTTGTGGGTGTTACTATGGGTTGTGGGGTCTCGTTTTTCTCGTCTCGCCGAGAAAAATACAATGGGAGGGGTCCCGGAGCGAATCGGTGAAATTTTTGGGAAATGCCACCGAAGTCTGTATATAGGCCCATAGGCTGGCCATGGGGGGTATAGGTCCAACCTGGGAAATTCACACACGTTCATTGTGATATGGGTTGCTTGGATTTGTTTTTCACGTCTCGTCATTTAGAACACGATGGGAAGGATCTCGGAGCGCAACGCTGAAATTTTTGGAAAAGTATCATATAGCCCATATGGTCCCATACTGGCTATATGGGGGTATAGGTTCAAACTGGAAAATTCACACACGTTCATTGTGATATGGGTTGTTTGGTCTTGTTTTTCAGGTCTCGTCATTTAGAACATGATGGGAAGGGTCCCGGAGCGAAACGGTGAAATTTTTGGAAAAAGCTCACCGAGGCCTGGGTAGGCCCATAGGCCTATACTGCATGGCTATGGAGGTATAGGTCCATACGGGGTAAACGTTTTGGGGTCTAGGTGAACCCCTTATGATCCTATGGTGTCGTATGAGGTCTTATTTTGAAGCTCCCGTGGAGTTTGTAATGTATCGACTAATGGTTCGTCCGTGTGCAATAGTCTACGCATGCGCAGTCTGGCCGTAGTATAGAAAGCAGGCATGTTGGGGGGCATGTGGGGGTGTGTTTGGGGTAGAGATGGACCACTATGGGTCCAAATGGGTCGTGGGAGGTGTCAAAGTGAAGCTTTTGTGGGGTAGAGTCAAAATGGCGTGGTTTTAAGTGCAAATCGCGTCAATCTGCGCATGCGCAGTTGGGTGTAGTAAGTAAAGTGGCCATTTTTGGGGTGCGTGGAAGTGTGTTTGGGGTAGAGAGGGACCATCCTTGGTCCGATTGTGTCGTGGGAGGTGTTATCTTGTAGCTCTCGGGGTGTACATCCCGATTTGATGGATGTTCACGTCATCTGTGACGTCATCGGTGACGTCATCAGTAGGAGTAGTAGTGAAAGTGGGCATTTTGGGGCAGTGAAGGAAGGTATTTGGTGTAGAGATGGACCATCCATATTTGTCACACATTATACCACATCTTTGTTGTGTTATACCACATCTGTCCTGCATTATACCATATATGTCCTGTATTATACCATACCTGTCCCAGGGATTCATAGAAGTCCAAATTTTACGAACCGAAATCTGGAAAATTGATTTTTTTTTCACTCAAATTGAGTTAAAATAAAATTTATCGGCATTTTTTCTCCCTCAAATTGAGTATATAAATTTTTTACAAACCAGGATCATTTTTTCCCCCAATGTTGAGTATATAATTTTTTTACAAACCAGGGTAAATGTTACCTTCTGTGAACCTTGTGTCTACTGTTACAAATTCAGGTATTTTTAACCTTTTGTGTACCGTAATTAAAACCATTTTGTGTTGTTGATTGCGTTTACTCGTTTCCATCATTATGTTTTCAGGTATCCGGCAGGATACATGAACAAATTATGTTAGAGAGATTTATTCAAGTTGTTTACGAGTAATACTTCAGGTAATCAGTTAAAACTTTGTAATGCTGCTGGTACTGGTTTGCATTTATATATACATGTACATGCACTCCTCATATACATGCAGTGAGGAGTGTCAACTATTTCCCTCTTTGAAAGCTGTTATATCTCAATCAATCAACAATATTTACATAAAAGAACTTTTAATTCCTTTTTCCAACTTCCACACAGGACTGTCTGAATAATACACAAACACACATCCAATTTCAGTATACAAATATGGCCCAACTTGTTAGGTGGTAATTATAACAAAATATATATATTGATATCATAAAAACTATTAATTTACTAGATCTAAAATTAAATTTGAAGAAACCATTATCCAAAATTTAACATTAACAGAAAAATAATTTTAATTATGGGAACATTTAACAAAAGCAGTGAATTAATAAATATAAAAATATTGTGATGACATAAGTGAAGTTCCAGTTACTGTGATATTATTCAATTACAAATGACCACCAGACGGTGACCAGTATGAAAAATCACACTGGTTTATAAAACGATGATTATATATATTTTATTTATATACACGATGATTGTATTGGGTTACACCAATAATAGGAGTCTTGAGGATGATATTATTTTGATAGAATATCGTTAACAAAAAAAAGAAGGAAAAAAACAACAACGCAACACTTTATAACGCTTGCTTGCTCTCTCGCTAGGAAGAGTTCACTCCCTTGTCAAGTTCTCAAACCGCACGCTGTATGGTTGTGTCAATTTTCGTTATATTAAACCAACGTGGTATTACTATTTTCTCAAGACAGACCACACAGATTATACGAAGAAATGCTTAAGATTGGCATTCTACGAAAACAACGTGTGTTTATTCAGTATCGTTTGTATCTCCCTGCGTTGGAAGGAACGAGAACGAAAAGGTCGAACGAAAACGAAACCAAAAAAAAAATGGCGACTCGTCGATTGTTCAGTGAAATTACCGTTCATAAGTATTCGGGATTCTTCCACAGAAATATACGTCGATGCAACTAAAATTACGTCGGATAAACTAGTCTCGGATGAATATATCCCGTTAACAGACTAGTCGTCCAAGGTAAATTCAGAGCAACTGACGGAGTTTGCACTTGACGTTGTTGTTGCTGCCGACAGATTGACATGTGCTTCCGCGACCATGGGATGATTTCCCGACAACCGGCTATTGAAATTTCGAATTTACGAAGCTTAAAAATTCAGTTTCCGAAGCTTGAAAATTCAGTTTCCAACACACAAATTGAGTATAAATATTTTGGTTAAAACTTTTGATTTTTTACTCAAAAAAATTGAGTTTTGAACTGAAAAATTGAGTTTTAAAACTCAATCTACGAACCGAAATTCGGTACGTAGAACTGACGTGTATGAATCCCTGTGTCCTATGTTATACAATATCTGTCCTGTATTATACCAAATCTGTCCTGTATTGTACCATATTTGTTCTCTATTATACCATATATGTCCTGTATTATACCAAATCTGCCCTGTATTATACAGTATCTGTCCTGTATTATACCAAATCTGTGCTGTATTATACCAAATCTGTGCTGTATTATACAATATATGTCCTGTGTTATACCATATCTGTGCTGTATTATACAATATCTGTCCTGTATTATGCAATATCTGTCCTGTGTTATACAATATCTGTCCTGTATTATACCAAATCTGTCGTGTTTTGTACCATATTTGTCCTGTATTATACAATATATGTTCCGTATTATACCAAATCTGTACTGTATTATACAGTATCTGTCCTGTATTATACCAAATCTGTGCTGTATTATACAATATATGTTCTGTATTATACCAAATCTGTCTTGTATTATACAGTATATGTCCTGTATTATACAATATATGTTCTGTATTATACAATCGGATAGCCGTTGTCGTGAATAACAACAAGTTCAGCAATGTTCATACAGTTTATTATCCCCAATGTTACATCATACTGGGCATGGGCATGTTTGGTATGTTCACAGCAAAACAAATTGAAATATCAAATACCATGTTTTATTATTTAACGCACCGTCACATTAGGTACAAGTGTTTACTGAGCTCAAGTCAACGATCAGCATGTAGACATATAGAGTATGTATGGCATGTTATGGTATTCATCAGTGCATGGGTGAAGCATTCAGCCGATGGGGTGGTCGGTCAGCTTGGTAACGAAAAACGTAACATTGGTCACCTTCTCCACTGTCCACTTGGTGTTGGGGCGTTGTTGTTGGGCCCATTCCAAGGGATCCACGGTGTCCAGTTTCTCCAGTATCGTCTCTAGCGACACTCTGTTAATGATGGTAAACGGTTGGTCAAATACCTGGATGTTCCTGCTCGGGTAAAAGTATCGGACTTGGACTGTCTCCTTATGCTGCAGCACATAACCAAACGCCAGATTCAATCTGAAGGCCGTAGTTTGGTCGTTGAAGATGGCTTCCACGTAGCTACGTAGACGGGCGAGGTCCGTCAGTCGGAAATTGTAGATATCTTGAATAGGGCGATGACGGTTGAAACATTGCCGTATCATGGACCAATGGCGCCGATAGATGTCACTCACTGGATGGGCGTCCTGTAACAGATCGCTAGGAACATTTATGGGCTCGTCCAGAAAATGTTCGATGTTTTCAGGCGTATTACTCGAAACCGTAACGGTGGGGTCCGGCTGGATATCCAGGCTCTTCTGAACGGTGGGTAAAGGCGGGCTCTCCGTCATCGCATCACCAGTGGCATTCGTCTCCCCGGGCCCATCTTCACTGGGTCTGACCTTCCGCGGCTCCTCTTCAGTGGAAAGTTGTCGCCCAAACCGTAGAGACGGGGCATGAATCAAACGCTGATGGCGTCTTAACTGACTGTGTCGTTTGAAGAGTTGACCACAATCCTTACAGTGTTCCGTCGCGCCCTCGTGGAATGAGCGTTCGTGGCGCAGTAAATGATCCTTCCGATTAAATGACCATGCGCAGGTTATACAAGTATACCGTGCATCGTTGTGGGTGGAGGCCTTGTGGCGGTGCAAGTCGTGCAGACGAGTAAACTGCTTCTGGCAAGTTGTGCAAGTGAACATCTTGGTGGTTGACAGAGTGTCTGATGAAACGGCCAGGCCGCTTCCCTTTTATAGCACGCTAGCTGGTGATCTATTTTTAGCACACTCAGTTCAACTATCCCCAAGTCGAGGGCCGAGCCGTGACATCTTCGGTAACCTCCGTGTCTATTCGGCCACCTCCGTGACATCTTCGGTCACCTCCGTTTCTCTTCGGTCACCTCCGTAACTACCCGGCTGTTCCCGTGTAAACCCGGATGGATCTCCGTGTCTCTTCGGTGACCTCCGTGACATCTGCGGTCACCTCCGTGTCTCTTCGGTCACCTCCGTACCGTCAACGATCAGCATGTAGACATATAGAGTATGTACGGCATGTTATGGTATTCCTCAGTGCATGAGTGACGCATTCAGCCGATGGGGGTGGTCGGTCAGCTTGGTAACGAAAAACGTGGCATTGGTCACCCTCTCTACGACCCATTGTGTGTTGGGGCGTTGTTGTTGGGCCCATTCCAAGGGATCCACGGTGTCCAGTTCTCCAGCATCGCCTCTAGCGACGCCTGGTTAATGATGATAAACGGTTGGTCAAATACCCGGATGTTACTGCTCGGGTAAAAATATCGGGCTTGGTCTGTGTCCTTATGCTGCATCACATAACCAAGCGCCAGATTCAACTTGAAGGCCGTAGTTTGATCGTTGAAGATGGCTTCCACGTGGCTGCGTAGACGGGTGAGGTCGGTCAGTCGGAAATTGTAGATATCTTGAATAGGGGCGATGACGGTAGAAACAGTGCCGGATCATGGGCCAATGGCGCCGATAGATGTCACTCACTGGATGGTCTTGTGTAATGAGTCTCTAGAACATTTATGGGTTCGCCCAATAAGTGTACTTCTTTGGCCCTCCACGTCGTACAAAATCTGGGCCCAAGGTCTTGTCGTCGGAATTTGACTGTTGAATTAGGGCGACATCATGATCGGCCCTCGTGCGATGGATGGGAGTTCTCCCTGTCTCGATATTGGTGCCTCCGGGTTCTTCTACCTGCAAACGTGGCTGCGGATCAGGGTGTCGTGTGGTTGGTGTCGCAGCAACTGACTGGTCAGTTTGAAAAGCCGACCACATTCTTCGCATGGACGCTTGTGTAGCCCAAGAATTGAACGTTCGTGGCGCTGAAAATGATCCGGGCGCTGAAACGACAGTGTACATATCGTACAGCTATACCGGGCGGTTCCTTCGTGCTTGGTAGCCTCATGGCGGCGCAAGTCGTGCAGATGAGTGAATGATTTCGAGCACGTAGTACAAGTGAACATCTTGGTGGTTGACAGAGTGTCTGGTGAAACGGCCAGGCCGCTTCCCTTTTATAGCACGCTAGCTGGTATCATGTTCGGGCACCTCCGTGTCTCTTCGGTGATCTCCGTGACATCTTCGGTGACCTCCGTGTCTCTTCGGCCACCTCCGTGTCTTTTCGGGAAGTGACCGAAGAGACTCAGAAGTGAACGACATTGTGGGAAAAACCCCACAGACAGGTCAGTACATGTGCTATCATGTTCACACTCCGTCACCGAAAAGACACGGACTGAAGAAGGCGGACCTCGCCCGGTGGTGGTAGTGGTGGTGGGAGCTCCCGTGTGGCAGAGCTCTTGGATCGGAGCTCTTGGAGCTCAACGCGTGTGGAACTCAGAGCTCGGAAGTGACATTTGCATATGACCTCTGCGAGGTCACTTTCGCTTCCGTTCACGTGACCGGAACTGACCTTTGACCCCGGCGCGCAATTTTATCCGGTATTGTTAGCGCGCGCCGGGGTCAAAGGTCAGATCCGGTCACGTGAACGGAAGCGGAAGTGCGCGAAGAGATACTAAGGTTACCGAAGATGTCACGGCTCGGCCCTCGACTTGGGGATAGTTGAACTGAGTGTGCTAAAAATAGATCACCAGCTAGCGTGCTATAAAAGGGAAGCGGCCTGGCCGTTTCATCAGACACTCTGTCAACCACCAAGATGTTCACTTGCACAACTTGCCAGAAGCAGTTTTCTCGTCTGCACGACTTGCGCCGCCATGAGGCCACCAAGCACGACGGAACCACCCGGTATAGCTGCACGAGGTGTGGGAAACTATTTATTCGCCAGGACAGTCTACGGTGTCATGAACGGACAGTGCATGGGGCACCCAAGCATCTATGCGAGAAATGTGGTCGACTTTTCAAACTGCCCAGTCTGTTGCTGCGACACCAACGTACACAACACCCTGATCCGCAGCCAAGTTTGCAGGTAGAGGAGCCCGTAGGCATCAATATCGAAACAGGGGGAACTCCCACCCATCGCACGAGGGCCGATGATGATGTCGACCTAATTCAACAGCCAAATTCCGACGACAAGACCTTGGACCAGATTTTGTACGACGTGGAGGGCAAAGTACACTTCGTGGACGAACCCATAAATGTTCCTAGCGATCTGTTACACGAAGACCATCCAATGAGTGACATCTATCGGCGCCATTGGCCTATGACCCGGCACTGTTTCTACCGTCATCGCCCTATTCAAGATATCTACAATTTCCGACGGACCGACCTCGCCCGTCTACGCAGCTACGTGGAAGCCATCTTCAACGATCAAACTACGGCCTTCAAGTTGAATCTGGCGTTTGGTTATGTGCTACAGCATAAGGACACAGACCAAGCCCGATATTTTTACCCGAGCAGTAACATCCGGGTATTTGACCAACCGTTTACCATCATTAACCGGGCGTCGCTAGAGGCGATGCTGGAGAAACTGGACAACGTGGATCCCTTGGAATGGGCCCAACAACAACGCCCCAACACACAATGGGTCGTAGAGAGGGTGACCAATGCCACGTTTTTCGTTAACAAGCTGACCGACCACCCCCATCGGCTGAATGCGTCATTCATGCACTGATGAATACCATAACATGCCGTACATACTCTATATGTCTACATGCTGATCGTTGACGGTACGGAGGTGACCGAAGAGACACGGAGGTGACCGAAGATGTCACGGGGGTCACCGAAGAGACACGGAGATCCATCCGGGTTTACACGGGAACAGCCGGGTAGTTACGGAGGTGACCGAAGAGACACGGAGATGACCGAAGATGTCACGGAGGTGCCCGAAGAGATACGGAGGTTACCGAAGATGTCACGGCTCGGCCCTCGACTTGGGGATAGTTGAACTGAGTGTGCTAAAAATAGATCGCCAGCTAGCGTGCTATAAAAGGGAAGCGGCCTGGCCGTTTCATCAGACACTCTGTCAACCACCAAGATGTTCACTTGCACAACTTGCCAGAAGCAGTTTTCTCGTCTGCACGACTTGCGCCGCCATGAGGCCACCAAGCACGACGGAACCACCCGGTATAGCTGCACGAGGTGTGGAAAACTATTTATTCGCCAGGACAGTCTACGGTGTCATGAACGGACAGTGCATGGGGCACCCAAGCATCTATGCGAGGAATGTGGTCGACTTTTCAAACTGCCCAGTCTGTTGCTGCGACACCAACGTACACAACACCCTGATCCGCAGCCAAGTTTGCAGGTAGAGGAGCCCGTAGGCAACAGTATCGAGACAGCGGGAACTCCCATCCACCGCACGAAGGCCGATGATGATGATGTCACCCTAATTCAACAGTCAAATTCCGACGACAAGACTTTGGGTCAGAATTTGTACGACGTGGAGAGCAAAGTACACTTCGCGGATGAACCCATAAATGTTCCTAGCGATCTGTTACACGAAGACCATCCAGTGAGTGACATCTATCGGTGCCATTGGCCCATGATACGGCACTGTTTCCACCGTCATCGCCCTATTCAAGATATCTACAATTTCCGACTGACCGACCACGCCCGTTTACGCAGCTACGTGGAAGCCATCTTCAACGATCAAACTACGTCCTTCAAATTAAATCTGGCGTTTGGTTATGTGCTGCAGCATAAGGTGACAGACCAAGTCCGATACT
>JAVTVY010031398.1:0-12754 GCA_036873755.1 Hanleya hanleyi
ATACTTTCACTTCAGAAGTACTTCTACTTTTAGAAATTTTATTTTGATGTGAAGTTTGTTTGATGATTTTCTAAGCAATGAAGCTAGCATCAATGCCTCTATCCAGATATCTAGGCATACTGGTAGTCTTGTTTGGCATACATGTTTGCATCCTTGGTCATTCTTTAAGAGAGAAATAATAATTTTGTTAGGTTTATGGGGATATGATATAATTCAGGGATACATACATACATTATTTGGTCATGTGTGATGCGAGTACACTATTCCAAATATAAATACATACGGTACTTCTAAATAATGGGACCTTTTAGAGATTTTCTTAACATGATTATGATGTGGACATACTCTAAGCATATTCTTGTTCGGCGTATGCATCCTTGGTCATGTTTTATTAGAGAAATAATTTTTTTGCTACTGATACACCATAAATGCGATCTTGATAAATTAAGATGTTTCATGTGCTTCCCTTTTATAGTTGTTACTTGAAAGTTCTTGTTGACTGTGCTTCAGCGTTATGTTCTTGACCTTGTAGTATTTGTTATGCACTTCTGTTTGATACAAATCATACTGAAAGGTTTGCCTGGTAGTCTACAGGTCTGTTAATATGTTTTAATCAGTCATGCTATTTTCAACACTAGAATCTATCCTGTACAGTTTTTACCCCTCGGTCAAAATTTGTACCCCTTGGCCAAGTTGGCCGACAGGTATTGTCGTCATCATGTCAGTACATCCATCCGTTTTTACCTCTCGGCCAACTTTGGCCTGGGGGTATTGTCGTCATCATGTACGGCTGTCCGTACGTCTGTACGCCCGTCCGTCCGCTACCGCGATATCTACAGAACCGTTTCATGCATGGTAACCAAACTTGTTACATCTATTTATCTTCACGTAAATCAGAAGCCTATCGAAAATGAGTCATCTCGGACAATATTTTGCAGAGTTATGCCCCTTTTTACAAATAAAAATCCATTTATGATTTGTTATTGTGATAATTTCAGAACTGTTCCATATACAACATCCTAACGTGATACAGTTGTTTCTCTTGACCTGAACTAGATGCCTATCGAAAATGAGTCGTGTCAGAAAGTATTTTGCAGAGTTATGCCCCTTGTCTAATAAAATCCGTTACCGCGATATCTACAGAACCGTTTCATGCATGGCAACCAAACTTGTTACATCTATTTATCTTCACGTAAATCAGAAGCCTATCGAAAATGAGTCATCGCGGACAATATTTTGCAGAGTTATGCCCCTTTTTTACAAATAAAAATCCATTTATGATTTGTTATTGTGATAATTTCAGAACCGTTCCATATACAACATCCTAACGTGATACAGTTGTTTCTCTTGACCTGAACTAGATGCCTATCGAAAATGAGTCGTGTCAGAAAGTATTTTGCAGAGTTATGCCCATTGTCTAATAAAATCCACTAATTCCTATGTTAAGTTGGCATATAATTTCTATATCATGTTTGTATACTATCACATTTATTTATTGATTGGATGGCTGATTTATTCTCTTAGACAATGCGAAGAATGCTTGCAAATCTGTTTTGAAAATGACATACATGTGCCATTTAGTATACATGTACTGTATTTATCTAGCCATGTGTACTGTTGTTTTGGTGAGACATCGATACAGCTCTTTCAATTTATTCCAGAAACAAATTAATTTAAGGGGAGGAAAACTTTTTTTTTTTTTCAAAGAAAGTACACTTACAATACCAGGGTAAATATTTCTTCCCACAAGCCAATCAATTGGTAGAGACACCCTTACATTATAATAGCTGGGGTTCAGAGCCGAGGGGTTTCGATAGCGCAGCTTCATGTTGTCTGTTACCACAAACTGCATAGCTGCTGTACTCCAAACAAACATATCTTCGTTATTTAGTCATGTTCGTTCTGTTTTCACAGAATTATGCCCCTTTCCCCCTCTTTGAACATATATTTAGCAGGATATGTCCATCACTCGAGTTAACTTGTCAGCAAGATATCTCGCAAACTACTTGACCAAATATCACAAACTTTTGTCAAGTGTGATAATTCAAGGGTGAAAATGTTACCTCCCTTTCCTCCCCCTAGCATGCATTACAGTATATCTCTTGCAACCCTATCATACAGGTATCTTGTATCACTGATCTTCCAAACATCATGCTTGATATAGAATGTTACGTACATATCAGTCCTTGTCTATTCATTTCAACTGGCATTTCATTCAAGCATGTTCGTTGATTAATGGACTACAATCGAATGTAATTAGCTCTGTATTGAAAATTTGCAATGGAATTCCACTGGATTTTCTACCTACATTACACACATAAAATTGGTAAGTTGTTTGGAGAACTGTTTAACCGTATACTTATTGTTGTTATCATACTGACCGAATTTCATGAACTTTTGTCAAATGTGATAACTCGAGGGTCAAAGAGAAAGTGATAACTCATGGTCAAAGCCAAACCTCAGTTACCTCACTTTTATCCCCTAGCATACATTACAATATATCTCCTACAGCTCTGTCATACAGGTCTCTTGTATCACTGATCTTCCAGACATCTTGATTGATGCAAAATGCTCTGTGCATTTCAGTCCTTGTCTATTAATTATTTCAACTGGCATTTCATTTAAGCATATTCGTTGATGAATGGACTACAATCGAATGTAATTAGCTCTGTATGGGTTCACCCTATTAAAAATTTGCAATGGAATTCCACTGGCTTTTTGACCTACAATATGCACATAAAAGTGGTAAGTTGTTTGGAGAACTGTTCATGTTGTAACAATGTATTGACAGGTTGTACATGTATATGCTTTCACTCACTCGATCTTCAGATTATGGTTTTATGAAAAGTTACAACCTTATGTTTCTTTCACAAATTACTTGAAATGATATATATGCCCTATTACAATTTCAGTAGATCTTTTTCACATCAAAGCATCATGGAAATATATATATTTATTGGTGGCCCTTTACATGTGCAATGCTGGTTTGTGTCAATTGCATTTCCAAATTTACAGTTCACGAGCCAGCACACAGATTTGGTTGTACAGGACATCTAAATGATATGAGGTCTTGAATTTTAGTTTCAATTTTATTGTTCAAATAAATTTAAAATGTCCACCATACAGGTATCTCCACATGCTCTATTAGTTAAAGTGTACCTTTACCATTAGAACATTACAAAATACCTTAGGTTTCTTTTGGAGAAGTTTGAAGAGACGAGAGTAAAACATGTCACAAGATCAATCTCCCACCTGAAAAACTCCAGCTACACTCTGAATAGTTCTAAAGAGGGGAAATAGCTCCAGCCTTCAACTTGTATGATCAGAAAATTCATTCATGCTACCTGGAACGAGTATAGAGTTTAATATTGTGACCCAGATGCTACATACCAATAGTTTATTTGATCACAGACTAATTCTTTTTGAATTGCCAGATTCCCTTATATGAATTAAAAATTTTAAAATTAATAATCTTCTCTTGAACTACTGAGAATAATGCTCATCATGAACTTTTCGAGAACCAATCAATGCAATGGAATTCCATTTTGAATTTCTAGGGCTAATCAAAGTAATTCCAGTGGAATTCTACTGATTGAAATTCCAGTCAAATTCCAATGAAAAATGCCGCTGGGATTTGTCTGACATCAATGAAATTTCAGTGGAATATCAAATTTCACTGTATTCCGATGAAATTTCACTGGAATCGAATACAGTGGAATCCCAAAGCATTTTTCACTAGGGCAAAAATTTAGACGTTTAGCCAAGGAGTTTGTATTGTATTTGTACTGGCTTGTTTCAGAACTTGTAATTTCCCAATAAAGAAAGGAGTCTTACTTGCTGTTTTATTTCCTTATTGCAAATCAAAGCCAGAATTTGTATGATGCCCCACTGAATTGATTAGATGTCAATGCGCATGTGCACATTGGTGTAACACCTGGTTGCCCTCTATGAATTCCATGATACAATCTATCAATAATTGTCATCTGTGAAATAGTTTATATCTTTCGAACGGAGTGTATCTTGGTGTGAATGTGCTTGACAGATAAGTGAAATTTGGGGGCAGAGGTTCGTTTTTTACCCAAAAAGAAGTGCAAAATCAAGGTTCGAAATGGAAGTTCTAGTTTGTGGCTACAATCCTCATAAATTCAGGAACAGATGCGAGGTCTGTGGTAAGGGTCATTATGTGGGTGTTGGGTGAGACTAGGTTTAATGAGACCTACATGTAACACAGTTGTGTATGATAGGGAGAGTTCAGTTTGTGGGTACATTCATGAGAACAGATATTGTGGGATATAGGTGAGAGTGATTATGTGGGGGTTGGGTGAGACTAGATTTAATGGGGCATGTAACACAGTTGTGTATGATCGGGAGAGTTCAGTTTGTGGGTACATTCATGAGAACAGATATTGTGGGATATAGGTGAGAGTGATTATGTGGGGGTTGGGTGAGACTAGATTTAATGGGATATGTAACACAGTTGTGTATGATAGGGAGAGTTCAGTTTGTGGGTACATTCATGAGGCACTGAATGTTAGCCAGGTCAGGTAGAGAGGCAGTTACATGTGGGGTTCCGGTGGGAGCCCCAGATTTGTGGGACATGTGCCAACACAGTTGTGTATGATAGGGAGAGTTCAGTTTGTGGGTACATTCATGAGAACAGATATTGTGGGATACAGGTGAGAGTGATTATGTGGGGGTTAGGTGAGACTAGATTTAATGGGACATGTAACACAGTTGTGTATGATAGGGAGAGTTCAGTTTGTGGGTACATTCATGAGAACAGATATTGTGGGATACAGGTGAGAGTGATCATGTGGGGGTTGGGTGAGACTAGATTTAATGGGATATGTAACACAGTTGTGTATGATAGGGAGAGTTCAGTTTGTGGGTACATTCATGAGAACATATTGTGGGACCCAAGGTTTGAGTGATTATGTGGGTGTTAGGTGAGACTACATTTATTCGGACTTTCATGCAGTTGTGTATGATAGTTTTTGAGTAAAAGTTTGCGTAAATTCATGAGAAAAGTTATTGTGAGATCTAAGGTGATAAGTGATTATGTGGTAGGTAGTTAGTCAGGTGAGAGCTGAAACTCAGTGACTTTATAGTTTATCATATTGGGGTCATTTTGGGCCTATTTGCAAACCACCCCTCCCCCCCCCCTCGAGCAGAGGATCATGGGAAACTTCAAGATGGCGGCCACGTGGGGACACAGAATAGTGATGTTTTTGTCATATTTCTGCTGTTCCGCGATGAAAAGCTGGTAAAAACTGTTTTATTTCACATCACATTAATATTTATCAAGTAGTTTTTGTGGAGAAGTTGCAGAATAAAAAAATTCGAAAAATCTGAGCTGCGTCAAGGTTTTTTTTCCTGAAATTCAGGCGGCAAATTTACCACCCTGATTTTTAAGTTCCCGACCCTATTCAGGTACGTAAATTCCCCAACAATTCAGGTACTTTAGCTTTAATTCATGGATGATATACCTGAATTTCAGGAAATTAGCCCTGGATTTCAGGTAAATTCCTGAAATTGAGTTGTGGATGTGCAGCCTGATCTATTCAGGATTATTATTTCTGAGAGTGTAGAATCTTTAGTTAGCACACGGAATTTGGTAGTGTCTCCGAAAGTTTCAGGTAAAGAGATGATATGAGCACCTTTGTCTAAAGTAGTACACTTGTCATTGTCGGGCTTCCGTATGACAATTGGTAGCTAAGATTCATAGCGTCTCCCTTCCCTCACCGCTGTGCCGACGACAAATACATTTTTGTGGTGGTAACTCGAACATCTCCATGGCGCACTTATTATTACCTTTGCGCTCTATTGGACCTTCATTAACTTGAGAAAATGGACCGCCATGATTAAAAATACAGAAATGGCAGACCAATTGCAAATAGCCATTCGTCGGTCAAAAATTAATTACAGACGTTAAAATTATCTCTATGGAGCCTCAAAATCACCTGAAATCGAGGGTCCAGAAGATGGGCATTTCCGTCGTAATAGACCCCGTGTATACAGGGGATGATGATCACAACATCGATTATGGTATTTTTATTCATGGCGGCCCTTTTTCTCAAGTTAATGAAGGTCCAATAGGGCGCAAAGGTAATAATAAGTACGCCATGGAGATGTTCGGGTTACCACCAGCGAAATGTATTTGTCGTCGGCATAGTGGTGAGGGAAGGGAGACGCTATGAATCTTAGCTAGACAGGTCGTTTCAAGTCCTTTATCACACGTATACGGTATGAATCAATATCCGTAAACTCGGATATAATACCACGGAAAATTCCCCTGATTTATCATCTTGGTTTACCTAGATTGGATATGAATCTGCAGATAGTCTTTTATCACTGAAGTCCAGTAGGTTAAAACATGGAGCTAAAATAGATTTTAACTTCATGGTTAAAACCATACTTGGCTCTCTGTTTTCATCTGGCAATAGTCTGTGGTGGATGAGTTTTTCCCAGAATACCTCAGCACAAATATGCGTTTGTTTTCTATATTCGGAGTGCATATTTCTCCAATCTGAATAATCAGTAACGACACAAGCTTACAAGCATCCTGATGCACAAGCGTCCAGCAACGACATTGTACAATAAGCTTGCCTGGCCTGATCAGCTATGCCACTCCACGTACGAAAAATGTGAACTACTCAGCTGTGACGTCACCAGTGACACCTGTGTATTGCAGATTACCCTGTTAGCGTAGCTTAATGTGAAGCAAAGCATTGAACCACTCTGGATAGATGGGTGTCGTTTATTGGTACAGTAGGCCTACATATAAATCAGCCAAACAGCATCGTTGCTATACACCTTCAAGATAAAGAGAGACAGTTCCTCTGGATTTTTTCGTGGCTTGAGGGCACATTCAAAATTATGGACCTTTTTTCTACTAGCTAAAATACACTTTCAAAACGCTTATGTTAGATTTAACATCTAGAGTGTTGGAGGAGGGAAAGCACTTAGAAAGTGTTGTATTCACCACTTCTAAGTGTTGGATACAACAGCTTAAAATGTTGTATTCAACACTCGTATGTAATCTACAATACTTTCTAAATGCTTTCCCTCCTCCAACACTCTAAATGTTGAATCTAACATTAGCGTTTTAGGAGTGTATAATAGCTATATTATTTATCAGTGCTTACATGTATCAGTATATTGTTTTGACAAGTTGAGGAGTGCTCCGTGATGTTAACAATGATACCGAGCTAATATCGTTCGATCGAATGAGATAAATCCGCTCCGTAGTTTGACCTGTGATCGAGCACTGCCTCAAATATAACTTATTCTTCGATAAGACATTAACATACCAGTACCACAAACATGTGTTGGTTAACATGTGTTGGTTATCAGAAGTAGTTTCAGTTTCAAAATCAGGAAACACGCCTGAAAATGCCACAAGTCTCTGTGAATAAAGTCTTAAATTTGGGATTTTCTAGAACGAACATGACTGCGGATCCCTTAGTTCAAATGCATACTCAGCATCTTTTTGAATTTCTAAGTCAACTCAATAATCCACTCGATATTTCGGCGTTCTAAGTCAAATCAAAAGCCTGTTCGATAAACTACCCCAAAAGCACCTCTGTTCTGAGACGAATATATATTTAATTTACATGTACGTGATTTACGTGATTTCATGTTTTTATAATGACAAGCTGATCATTTCCAATAAGCATTGTGCAGTTCTTGTAAAACATTTTTTCTCCGTTGCCCATATTATTTTTTCTCTGATGTCCTCATATTTTTTCCTCTCTTTTAATACCCATAAAATTTGATCTCACCGATACTCCATAAACGGCTTCTCTTGCTTTCCCCGTAAAAGTATTATCTCTGAAATGTGTTCTCCATAAAAACTTTTCTCGGTTTTGTCTTTCTCTACTGTTTCTTCGAAGGCCAGAGGGAGAGTAATAGGTTTAAACTTGGTTACCGCCCACAAGCGATGTGTACCACGTGATAAGGCTAGATCTGTGACGCTGACATGGCTGGAAAGCAGACTCCCCACATCACTGTCTTTTGACAGTTGGCTCATAAACCACCAAATTCGATCAAGAGAGAGAGAGAGAGAGAGAGAGAGAGAGAGAGAGAGAGAATTAAGGTTTAACGTCGCATTCAGCAATATGGTGAAAATATTGTGCACTTTGAGGTAAAAGCACGAAACTTGGCATAGTAGTAGCCAATGATGACCCAATCAATTTCTGATAAGGACCCACATAATTTTTTTCCAACATGGCCGCCAATTCAAGATGGCCGCCATAATAATGAACAAATACTGAAATTAACTTAGTTCATTGTTTGATTTGTGCCAGGAGCCTACAATTTGGTATGATGTTAGCTATTGGGGTCTCCGTCATGTTCCATTCAAGGTTTTGGGGTGTAAACCACGATGCCCACGTCATTTGTGATGTCATTGGTGACGTCATCAGTAGGAGTAGTAGCCAAAGTGGGCATTTGGGGGGTGTGAAGGAAGGTGTCTGGGGTAGAGATGGTCCATCCGTGGTCCGAATGAACCGTGTGGTGTGTCCACTTGTAGCTCTCTGCATGTAGATGACGAATGGTATGGTGTTTGTTGGAAGTCGCATTGTGCTACGCATGCGCAGTTAGTCAGTAGTAACGAAAGATGTCATTTTGGACGTTGGAATATTTGGGCAATCAAGGGACCCATCTTTGACCAAATGGACCGGTTGGGGTATCCTAGTGAAGCTTTCGTGGGGTAGAGTCAGACTGGCGTGTATTTGATTAGAAGTCGCGCCAATCTGCGCATGGGCAGTTGGGGTGTAGTAAGTAAAGTGGTCATTCTGGAGGTGCGCAGGGGTATATTTGAGCGATTGAGGGACCATTCTTGGTCCGAATACGTCGTGTGAGATGTCAAAGTGAAGCCCTCGGTGTGTAGACCACGACTTGACGGATGTTCACGTTGTCTGTGACGTCATCAGTGTGAGAAGTAGCCAAAGTGGGCATTTTGGGGGTGTGAAGGGAGATTTTCGGGGTGGAGATGGACCATCCGTGGTCCGAATGGACCGTGTGTTGTGTCATCCTGTAGCTCTCTGCATTTTGACAACGAATGTTATGGTTTTTGTTGGACGTCGCATTGTGCTACGCATGCTCAGTTGGGCAGTAGTAACATCAATATGTCATTCAGGGCGTGCGTGTTTGAGCGATTGAAGGACCATTCTTGGTCCGAATGTGTCGTGCGAGGTGTCATTGTGAAGTCCTTGGTGTGTAGACCACGACTTTAGGGATGTCCACGTCATCTGTGACGTCATTGGTGATGTCATCAGTAGGATTAGTAGCCAAAGTGGGCATTTGGGGGGGTGAAGGAAGGTGTTTGGGGTAGAGATGGACCATCCGTGGTCCAAATTGCCTGTGAGGCGTGCCCAACCCCCATCTTAAAGCATGGACGCACTACCGATGGTGAGTGAGTGCGCGTGCGCATGTGTGTGTGTGTGAGCGTGTGTGTGTGACCATCGTGCTTAGCCGTCTCTCAGAAGACATGGAGGCTCTGAAGAGCAGTTCTTTTCTGTCGCTGTAAGACAGAACTGTCATAGCCACAGCGTCAGGGTCAGTAGAACAAAGACCATTGCGAGGTCCGCGAGCCGTCGCTGGTTCCGGCGTGAGCGCTCGTGGTCCATATCTCGAGCATCAAGGATGGCTTTCATAGTCCAGTAGTGGTTGGTGATAGCACACCTCGCCATCGAGTCGACTCTGTCGAGGACCGGATCTGTGATCTCGTCCAGGATCTGGCATTGCCCCTCGTTGTCGTCGCCATCTGCAAACATGGACCGAACCACTGTTCGATAACCCATGAGTGACTTAACCACGGTCGCATGCTGTAAAATGAGGGTGGCATCGAGATGGGTCTCCGTCATGGCTCTGCAACAGATGGAATGGGTGTGTGGGGTCCAGAGGGACGTGTTTTATAGTCACACATGTGCGCTTATACGTAGCTCTACGGGTCCGTGATAAGTACTATTCTGATTGGTTAGTCCAATAAGAACACAACAACAACAAACAATATAGGTTAATCATGTTATTATCCCCTCCATCACAGCACATCCACGCTGGGGGAACCGCTATGGGTGTGTTAAAAATTCGCTTATGTTATAGTCCGTGCCTTGGCCACATTGTCAAATCAGAAGTTAATTGTGCTGATTTCAGACTGCTCTTGTCCAATCAGAAGCTGACGCTGAGAATAAGTATTAGTATAAGTCATGGATGGAACACAACACAAAATGGAACACAAACTGTGAATGTCTTTCGGATTGATGGGGCTCAACTGATCGGAGTCTGAAGACTTGACCGCAATGTTGGCATTCATGGCTGGGTGCCTTATGGAACGACCGTTGATGTCACCGTAAATTACCATTACGGCTAAATGACTTAGTGCAGATCGAACATGTATACTCGCCAACAGGACCTTGAAAAGTAGACTCACGGTTGGAGTCAAACGTCACGACATCCTCAACCCTCAAGCGTGCATGTCCATAGATTACACTTTGGTGAGATATCAACTGACTGTGTAGTCTGAAGTGGTGTCCACAGTCCCCACATTGGATGCCTGGATTTCTCATGGAGAAATCGTTCATGACTATTCTGTGAAGTCATGTGACGCAGTCAGTATGTCGGCACCTCTTCCCGCTTCCCATATATGTGTTGTAATTTTTTCTTGTATATGGAGAGATTCTGCTGGTGGACGTTTCGTCCCCGAGGCCCGCCCCCTGTACAGATCTTTTGGTATTTGATATATGTTGGCATTTGTGGGAAGTTGATGCTGGGTCGACAACGGGCCTTACACACTAGTCTTTTGTGTTAAATGCCGTCATTTACATCTGACGACGATACAGCTCACCAATTACCAGTATACGAGTTGTCAGAGCATTTCCATCATAGCTCTCTAGATTTGTATGTAATACCACTTATGCCGGTGCTAGGGGCCGTGTGGTCATATCATCCAAGTTGCCACATGAACAGGTACAATAAAAGCGTACCTGAGATACAACACATATCACGAATCGTTAGATTCTTGGTATGTACTTTAGAAAAGGTTAACCAGAAGACTATTCTGTGAAGTCATGTGACGCTGTCAGTATGTCGGCACATCTTCCCACTTCCCTTATATGTGTTGTAATGACACTGTAAACTATTCAGGCGATTAAATGTATCCCCGCAGGTCTCGCAGGTGTACTGGGCAGTAGCATCGTGGATGGTAGACTCATTGCGTTGTAAGTTATGCAAGCGTGTGAAAGACTTCGAGCAAGTGGTACACAAGAACATCGTGGCGTAAGTGGTTGAACAAATGACTGCTGAAAGAGTCAGAACGTTTGCTTTGATAGTGCGCTAGCTGGCGATCTATTTTCAGCACAAACCGTTTCGACGAAAATTCCAGTGTACCGCCACTTTCATAAACCTTCCCTACAAAAGAACTCCCTTACGTTGTTCTCGCCACCAATCGGCATCCTGCCTGTCCACACTTGAATCATGTGTGTGTGTGTGTGTGCGTGTGCGAAAGGTGTCAAGTGGGGACAGTTGCATGGATACACACCTTTCAACCGGAGACACCTCGGCAACCGGGGACGTCCCCGGTTGACCAAAGGTCCAAAATCGCTTTCTCTGTTCATTTTATAGCACTCTCTAGTGAAAAAAGGTAAAAAAAGCTTATCTTTCCAATAGTCCCCGATTTCACTGTGTGAAAATAGATACGGAGGGTGTGTTCGTGTGTGGCGTGTCGATTGGACAAAATTGCGGCCATACCCTTGTGTCCCCGTTTGCGCATAAATTAGTTAGTCACGTGACAACGAACGAAGAGAGATAAAACGAGACTGAAGAAAGAACAATACACGATTCGACTGCGGGCAATATTGTACGGAAAGTAAGTTGAATTTTCTGATTTACTTTGAAACACTTGTTTGATGGACATAAACCGAAAACGAAACAATAGGCGTACCGTACCTAGTCAGATATTTTGTTTGTCCCCATGTTCCTGCAAATCAGAAGAAAATGCCAGAAGACAACAACAACAACAATCTTCCTTGAGGAATAGTTTATTACTCAGTTGTTGATACTTCAACGTTGTCATTCGATAAAGTGATAGACGGAAAACAACGACAACTAGATATTGATGGTACAATATCACGGCCTTTCCATGACGTCCCCCACAGGTATTATTTCGCTGTATTGTGATGTGGCATATACTACAAATACGGAATGGAAACATTTTCCGGAAAGTTTAATTTGTCAAGATTGCGAGCGCCTTAGATCGAGTGTGAACTTTCATCGTTATGTGCCGTTGTTCAAACAATTGCAAAAAAGTTAAACGGTTGAACGTCTATTGTATTCTATTTGAGTCCCGCTCTATCTGGGCACTGAATATATGTCGCTCAATACTGATTTCGTCGTGTACAACAACATACTTCAAACAGCATGCTAATTTGGGGCGGAAATTGTATGCCTGTCTACAACAATGCGAATGCATTCTTACTGTCAATTCCAAACACATATATATATTTCCTCAATCAAAATTGCTGACCTGTACCAGAAACTTCAGCCTAGTATCCACAAATCGCGTGAAATAACAACGAGATGCAGTTGCAGAGATGTCAGTTCACTTACGTATTTTGGCGCGCAATTTTAGTCGACTGGGTATTGTTTTTCAATTAGTAAACGAACCCCTACCTTCTTTGCACAGTCCATTCTTACTTCATCTGGGAACATTCCACGTAAACGGCGGCATCGAATATTCCCTCGTTTTAGGGTCTTT